>JAQIXS010006341.1:0-10890 GCA_034700785.1 Rossiulus vilnensis | reverse complement strand
CAATCACACCCTTAATATGGCGATTAAAAATTTTAACATGATTTTTGGCTAAAATAATACGAAGTACAATGGAATTCGTCTCTTTCGGCATTAAATATGCGAATGCAACAAATACTGACAAATAAAACATCAAGAGCGATTATGATGTATGTTGAATGAGCGTAAAATTTTATCTTAAATATTTTCGTTGTTTTTTCTCTCTTTCTCTCTCTTTTAATTCAGCTTGCAACTCTTTTTATCCCGCCCCATTTTAAGGTTATTTTTGATAATTAAAATCGTTTTTAAAAAGAAACCGAGAAATGTCTATTCGAACGCGTTTGCTGCTTTTTTTTTTCGCCTGCCCCCCCAAGGTTGACCATTGTCCAGTGCGGGTTTATAATAAATTCGCCGAAACCTGAAATGAAGGCGTTGATTTATGTCGGCGAAGGAAATATATTTCAAGTTTTTGTCAGGTGAAATGCACGGGTTTTTTTTTTTGAAAAAGTTTTAAACGTTTTAACATCACTTGACACTAAGGTGGTGGTTTTGAAAGCCCTTTTCGAAACAAAATACTGGTACTGCTAAACTGGAACTGCAAAGGGAAATGAATGTGCGTATCACTAAAATATACACGAAGGGAGCAGTTAAAATTTTAATCCTTGGTTTTGGTGTTTTGTCCTTCGCATTTAAAATTGCACCTCCAACCATGCCTTGTTTTAGTTCGCGAAACTCGGGCTGTAAAGTGTTCCTATATATTTCTAAATTATACAGAAATTCCTATGTTTTGTCCTGTCTATTTCCTATTTTTTGTTTGTTTAATTATCCTATATATTAGCAAAAAAATCTTATATTTTCCTATAATTTAGCAAAATATCCTATATTTCCTATTTTTTGTTTAATCATCCTATATTTTTAGCAAAATATCCTATATTTCCTGTATTTTAATCATTACGAGAAGTCATTATTTACGTTTTCTTCGATGTTTGACAAATTGTAGGTATCATTCGTTCGTTCTTGTTAATTCGTGATACATTTCTTAAGCAAATTTTTCGCAGAAATTTGACCCAAAATATTGGGCTTGATGATCACGGTTTTAAAAACAAACACCGTATATTCCCTCAGTACTATTCTTTAGCGAATATATATATATACACGGCAAAATCCATAATTTATAATTTAATGCGGAACGAAATGCACTCTTTCGGTCGGCCAGTTCGGTCGGTCGTTATCTTTTCGTCTAATATTTTCCGAAAATTTATTAATTTTCAGATTAAGTATTTCGAAAGATCATACTGATCGAATGTAGATTTCATACGAGCTACTCACATTTCAAATTGGACATCCACTCGCCGAACAAAATGCACTCTTAATACTTTTAGGTTGGCCAGTTTCTTCGCCCCATCTTCTCGTCATCATTTCGTCAGATATTTTCCGAAAATCGACATTATTAATTTTTTAGATTTAATTATTTTATTTAATTTTGAAGATAAAACTTGATGGAACGTTTGAATTCGTAAAAAAAAAGAACGCTTCGAAAAATTCGAATCGCAAAAATGGAACGTCACGTGCAGCGCGTTCTATAATTCCATTCCATGGAATTCATCGCGTTCCATTTTCTTTTGTGTTAAATTTTCGATTAATGTCTCTGTACTTCTCCCTTTGATTTAAGTGTAAATTTATGAAAATGTCGTTCAAATTTTCCCGCATTCCGTTATCAGCGCCGAGGAGTCGGAAAATAAGCGGAAGGATTATGAAGGTCTTCGATGGCGTCGTCTGCATCTGCATGAGTCGTCCGCCGCCCGCGTTTCATGTCCAAAAATGGCCAAGTTTTTTTTGGCATCGGGAAAGTTTCTCCGTTAGCCCAAAAAAACTTTCCTCCAGGAAACTGAACCCGGCGGAGTCCGAAGCCTCGTTTTCCCGAAACGGGGGGTTATTTTTAGTCCGGCCTAAATGCGTATTTCGACTAAGCGGCCGGTTCCACTTTTCGAGCAGCGTGATTCGGGATTTCCGATCGGTAAGTTGTTGGGGTTCATTCGCATTATCAAAGCGCCTGATATTTGACGTGTAAAACTCATGAAATTCACCATCATTTTGTGGTTTTTCTGAAGTCCGTTAGGCAGGGCGTAATTAACACTATCTTGGACCCTGAGCACTGCCAAGGGATTTGCCCCATGACCCCCTTCACCCATCCCCATCCTTGGCCCGGCTTTTATGTTTTTTTACCCTTATCCCACAAGCTCGTATAATTAATTTGATTTTAAGAAAATAGCAGGCACACCGTAAGAGGAATTTTTAGAAAAAACATCTTCATTTAGGGATGATTTGCTTGCATTTCTGTGCATACGAATAATCCTTCATCGTGAACTTGGTTCAATTCGAAACCCTACTAGCAGCATATTAATGCCATGTGTTAGGGAGGGGGATATGAGTTATTAGTTTAACCCAAATTTAAACACATATTAAGTGAGGTTACAAGTTTTGAACAGTCAATAGAACTGAAGGGTAATTTGGAAAGAAATACAGTAGTGTCGTCTTCAGAGGTACTATCTTAGTATTCACCTGGAAATATTGCATAAACCACGAAAACCACAATTAGGATAGCCGAGCAGGGATTTGAACCCTGGTCTCCCAAATGCAAGACGGACATGCTGCCACTAACCCACTTTGCTCGGCCCTTATTTTTAATTGGCTTAAAGAATATGTCATAGGCGAAATTTTCATGAAAAATTGTACCACAAATAAAGATTTTTTTATTAAAAAATTGACGGCGTAAAGCACGCAGGCCCTTGACTGTCTCGGCTCCTGGGTAAGTATACATATCTGGGAGATTTATGCAGTTGTAATCATTTTATCCATGGGTGCTAGGATGTAAGGAGCAATGAATCAGTCCAGGAACTTTTAGGAAAACGCGTTGTCGTACAGAGTATCCATATTTGGATTAATGTATATTCGGATTAATATTTGGATTAATGTATGTATAGAAAAATGTATAGTCATTTATTTTATTTCCGGGCCCTAAACACGTGCTTATGATGCTTATTGGTTAATCCAGCCCTGCCTGTTGGCCTGGAGTAAATTGAGTAATCCTTGATGAATTTGCAGGTATCAGCGGGATACGGTGTCGTATAAGATTGCGGTCTGATCCATGGTGAACATGTCAGAGACAACCGGCGAGGACCCTGCGGACCTGAAGGATCGCGGCAACGCCTATTTCAAAGAGGGTTCGTATGAGGAGGCTTTGGCGTGCTACACGCGAGCCCTTCGACTGGGATCCAGCCAAGAGGAAAAGGCAGTTTTGTACAAGAACAGGGCAGCTTGCTACCTGAAGGCGAACGAGAGCGAAAAGGCCGTGGAGGATTGCGCTCGAGGTAAGGCCAAGAGGTAGTGCTCGGTGTCCCACCTCATGGTTTATAGGTTGCGAATCAGCAAATCAGGTGGCTTAATCGAACATTTTTATTGAAATATAACGCACCCACAATTTAAAAAAGGTATTCGAAATAAGTAAGCATGTAAACGGGTGTGAAATGTAAGAAAACCTGATGCGAAATTTGACGGTAGTTTTGTCCGACAAATCATTTCAACTTTTAGCTGAATATTTCAACTCGGTTCACATATTAAATCCGTCTCCAAATGGACATTCTTGCACATTGAAAAATGCTTGGCAACAATGCAAAATTTGACAATTTTAGCAAAAAAAAATAGACGAATTTGTTGAACATTTTGCATCAAACTGATACGAAAAACCATTTACCGTCCAGGTAGACAGGTAATCAACAGGGTTCTGACAGAACCTGGAAAACCTGGGAAAGTCAGGAGAATTTAGAAATTTTGCAATCCATAATTTGTAATTTTTCCCCAAAAAAATTTTCAGCTACAGCGCGGCGTTCTTTAAATTGATAATATTTTAGAGCAATTTCATTTTACGTAAATGTCTTATGAAATCGATGATTCGTGGATCTTTTTCGGTTTTCGTTTTGCCCGTAAGATTCGATTATTTATTGCTTCTAAGCAGATTATCTGGAGAAATGCCGCACGTATTCCAAAATTCACGATTCGTAATCTCGGATTTTAAATTCTGTACCAGCAGCATTCCCATTATGTGCACTTTTGATATTCCTCCACAGTTTTGCGTAAAGTGAAATGTGAGCCAAAATCCATGATTTGCGTTGGAATTTTTGAAAATTTCTATAAGCGCGAAAATGCTACTCACTCAGAGCTACCTGACAGGTTATTTCACGTCTTTTCCCGCAAATTTGTCTCCTGATTTCGTATTACCGAAATGCTAAAAGTGGATACAAGTATTTTAAACCTTCGTTATTAGACAGTCAATACCTCGTCTGGGTTGTCACTCAACATTTACAAATATAATACTGAACTTTAAGGGCAATGATTGATTATTCGACTTTCTTGTTGCAGCTTTGGAAATTACACCCAACGACAGCAAGGCCCTCTTTCGCCGGTGCCAGGCCTACGAGCAGCTGGGTCGCTTCAACGAGGCCTACAAAGATGCCGTGGAATGGCTCAGGATCGATCCGAAAAACACGGCCGCGCAGCCCATCCTCGCGCGCCTCTACACGAAAGTTCAAGAACTGGTAATTAGCGCGACCGCGTCGCGTTATTCGAGGGGCGTCCGCATTTTGACGCGTTGTCCTAAGCTCGAAATTCAATTTCGTTCAGGCCAAGGAACAAGCGAGTCTGAACAGCCGGGTGGCTCAGATGTTCGACTACGTGTTCGGAGACAAAGGCGACCACGATAAGAGAATTCAGGTGAGAAAACGTGGGATCGACGGACCCAGAGACAACGGATCCAGAACGATGCAGCCACGTTTTTGATTTTTTGCAGGCCGCGAGCAATCTTCTGGTTCTGGCAAAGGAAAAAGCGGGCGCCGAAAAGATGACCCGGGACGGCGTGATCGGGAAACTGGCCGCGAAGCTGAAAACCGAGAAAGACCCGGAAATCCTCCTATCGTTCGTCAGGGTCATCGGCGAACTGTGCAAGGAAAATCCGACTCGGGTATGCTCAAATCGACGGGGTTTTTTTTTAAACGTAGTTTATCTGCGTTGTTATCAATTTGCGGTTCGGTTTTTGATTATGAGATTAAAACACAGGAATTTTTGGCGGATCTCTATGAACAAACATGGCTGATGTCTGATTAAATTTCAGCGGTTTCTCGAGGTTCACCCGGAACTGGGAAACCTGGAAAAACCTGGAATTTGTCAGGGAACAGTGATTTATTTCGAAAAAGCCGGTGAAATTTTGCATCGATATTGCATTGGCTTTCACGTAGCTAACGGAGTAAGAAGTCATTAAATTAAACTCGGGTCATGTAAGTCACGGAGAAGCCAGGATATTGGCACCAATTTTCTGTCCTTTGATAGCATCCAGGAATCGTAACTTTTATTTTATTTTATTTTTTAAATTTGTTCAAATTCGGTATTTTTGTTGGCTTTTAAGGGCTTTTGAGTTAGTGAATATCGAGGAATTTACATTACCAAATCCAGCAGACGCCATTACTGATCACTTAGTTAACTGTGTTCGAATTCAGGTATTTTTATCGGTGAAGTTTATCGCGGTAAAACTTCGACATTTTATAAACCTCTGTACCATGACTGCGGGGGATTATCAATTTGTGGTACGTTTTTCGACCGTAAAATTGAAATGCAGGCATTTTGGGGATTGGTTCAATTCGATTCATTTCAACTCGGTACCCTACTAGCAGCAAGTGATATGCCATGTGGTAGGGGGGTGTAATCCATCAACCCAATAGTTTGTAATAATTTGCCGTGCATGATTCCGTTTCGCAGACCAAAGAAATCCTGAAGCAAGTGGGCGTCACGACGCTCATCGGCCTCTTCAACCAGAACTCCGAGCAGCACGTCAACGGCGTGGAGTATTGCTTTCAGTGCGTTTTGAACGCGCTCAGCGGAATGAACAGCAAGGAAGGCAAAGGTCCCGATAAGGTCCTCATGGAAGGTAAAGTTCAGGTCTCTGTTTTTAAAGAGGCATTTCTTACAGACTTCATAATTTTTAGCCGCAGATATTGCCATACTTGTAAGGGTTCATTCGAACCTGGAAAGTCGGGGATAGCCGGGGAACATTTCCGGCTTTCGCTCCCAAAATCAGGGAAATTTAATATCAATATACACTGAATTTTGAGTTCTGAGCTGCGAAAATTAAAAAAAAACTTGATAGCTTGTTATTAATTTGATGTTTTTAGCTACAGAATTTATTTTTTAAAAAGTCAGGGAAATGATATTGTAAATCGTAACACGAACCCTGACTTGACGAAAATCTGAGTTTTTCCAGGTTTTTTAGCGAGGTTTTTCGTGAGGTTCCTACATGTTGAGCCAAAGATTTTGTATAAATTTGCTAATTTCGGCCCACCCTGTGTGTGAAGCAGGGAGGCAAACGGGTCCAAAATGTCCTAAAAAGTACTGAAAAAATACAAGTCCTAAATGTCCTTAAAAAGCCCGAAATATTCTTTTAAAACGTCCTAAAACTGCTTAACGATTCAACATTAAAACCGTTGGAATTATTTTCCAATCATTACATACCCTGTGTATTGCGTTTGACAACACTGCCTTAATGGAATTAAGCACAATTATCGTGTTAAACACAAAAATGAATAAGGAATAACATAATGCATCCTAAAAATATTATCTCATAAAAAAAATTCCTAAAATAGTCCTGCAATTTAATCTGAAAAAACTCCTAAATCGTTTGCCATCTTGATATGTAACAAATTTCTTCGTGTTCTTCTCAAAATATTGTTATTTCCCCATAAAACTTTACTTTCATTTCAGTCATTATACACAGGCAAAATGATACATTTATACATCAATTATACATGTATGGGACGATTTCTTTTTTTTACCGTTTGGTATATTATTAATTTGGAATAATTTTCAAACTTGTCTAAAAAAAATTGTCTTACGTTTTTCTCAAATTTTGTTTTCTCAAAAGTAATTTCTTTCAACTCTGGCCATATTTTCAATTATTCACGTCAATCAAACTTCTGTATTCCCATCATTCCTCTTAATTTTTTGTATGTAGAAAAATACCTAAAATTCCAACTAAAAAAGTTGTAAATTTCAATTCGTGGCAAATTGTTTCGACTGCGATGTCACGACGCGCGTCAAACCGGAATCCCTTTTTACCGTTTCAGAGAACAAGCAAGAGATCCACCAAGTGATGAAGGCCATCACGCACACCGTGAACAGCCGGATAATGAGCCCGCTGGGTCGAGACGCACTCTTGGAGCTCATCATGAAGAACGTGGAGTTCAAGGCGCTGGACTGGTCACTGCCGCTCATAGATTGCGACGGTATGCCGCGGGGATGTCTGCTACAATGTCACGCTCGCCCTTTGTTATTTGATTGCTATTTTGTTTAGACATGGCGTCTCCTTAAAACCAGAGAGTTTTATTTTTAAGAAATTCACTAATTTCTCTCATCGCCCTGATCGTGCGGAACAATTCAGGATTTATTTCACATCAAAAACTTCCATCGTGTTAGGGATGAGCCCTAAAGCATGCCCTGAACCGTGCTAAATTACTTATTATAATTGCTCGATTTATTTTTCACCAACGTAGAATCGGTCGTCTGCTAGGGTTTCAGCTTCGGCTTATAATTTCAAAAGGCCCTCCCCCACCTTTTATTTATTTCGAAAACATAAAAAATTTGAAGGAAAAAAAAACAACGAAAAGATGAGTATGTTATTCTCTGTTGATGCCTCTATGTACATGTTTGTATATACTGATTTTTGAGACCACTGATGTCAGTATGGTTAGTGATATCACTACATTTCTCAACAAATGCGTATATTAACAAACGGTATATGCCGATCATTTCACCAGGGCTGGCCAAAAGGGCGTATGTCCACCATGCGAGGATATTACCAACGCATTTTGTGCTCCAAATACTTATCACAATTGCTCAATTTGTTTGGTCCCGATGTAGAAGGTTTCCGCTTTGGTTTGTAATTTCATAATTCCCCTTACATTTATGTCAAAAATTGAGAAATTTGAAAAAAAACGTTACATGACCTACTAAAACGGAGCCTTCCTGCATGGCAACCTCATTGGAGTTTTTATGACGGAGTTTTTTTAAATTTCTTAATTAAAAATAAATAAATAAACGGGGTGTCATTTTTAAATTATAAACCGAAGCCGAATCCCTAGCGGACGACCAATTCCACATTGGCAAAACTAAATCGAGCGATATTTCCGCACAATGGGCATGTGCCCTTTCGGCTCGTCCTTAAGCGCTCTCGTCTTTCTTTGCTCATTCCCCGCGTCCCGTCTCGTTTAGGAGTTTATCGCATCTTGGAGGTGGCGAGCGAACTGAAGGAATTCAAGCACGAGAGCAGCATGGACATCACGGCGAACACTCCCACCACGGTTGCGGTGACGCTGCAGAAGATCTACGACTCGCTCACCTGCGATAAGCATCGCGACCTGTTCCGGGAGAAGGTGGACGAATTCGTCAAGTGAGTGGAAAAAAAGATTCCCGCAAAATGCACTTTTAAAAAGGGAAACGCTGCCGTTTTTTCCTGTATTTCCGACTTTTGTTTTTCACCTGCATAATTAGTCCTATTATGTGATACAACATTCACGTTAAAACACGTAAAAGAAACCGCGTTAGAAGCAGGCATCCCTCGACACCCTATACATCAAATGTTTCCTAAATTTTGTTTAATTATCCTATATTTCCTATTTTTTGTTAAATTATCCTATATTTACTATTTTTTGTTTAATTATCCTATATTTCCTATTGCTTGTTTAATTATTATATATTTCCTATTTTTTTGTTTTATTTTCCCATATTTTCCAATGTTTCCTTAATTTTTTTATTGGATTTTGGCGAATTGTAGGTATCATTTCTCCGTTCCTTAAATTCACAATATTTCTAAGCAAATTTTGCGCAGGAATTTTATCCAAAATATTTGAGTTGATAATCACCCCCGCCTTCCCCTTCCTCAGTATTCCTCATATTTCCTCAGTACTTTTCTTTAGCGAATTATTTATACGGCAAAATCTAAAATTTTATGCTTTATTTTTTCCGAAATTGTTCACCTACGACGTTCCTATAGTTAATGATACCCAAATTGGTGCAGAATGTTATTCCAAAAATATTTTTTGATTTCAAGGCGTTCCATTACTTGATATTCCTCAGATGTGCATAATTTGTGATTAATTTTCTTGATTTATTTTCCTGAAAAAAAGCTTGGGGAATTTTGATTTAGAAATATTTTGAGAACGTGTTAAAAAAATCATTGCAGCAGTGAATGAAATTTAAAATGAATAAGACAATAATTTATCTTATATTTTGTTTTAAAAAAAATAATCATATATTTTCTATAATTTCATTGAGGAATGAAATGGGCGGGATATATCTGGAAGACAAACCGATTTGAAATCAGACCTGTATGTGTGTGTGCAGTCTATATAGCACTCAAAAAATAACAAAAGAGACCGTACGTAAATACGATACGAAATCCGCATCCGTGACATCTTTCAACTCTTTTTGCAGGGACAAGCTGCGAGGACCGGAGATCGAATCGAAAGTCCGTGTCACGGCTGCCATAACGGTGATGCTGCAGGTACGTTCGTCCCGGGAACTTTTATCGTCCTTTTGAAATTGTTGCGTGTGGCGTCACTGGAAGGTCCGGCTTCTGAACGTTTCGTCTCCTTCAGGGCCCATTGGACGTCGGCAACTATTGCATAGCGCAGCAGGGCGTCTTGGAAATGATGCTGGTCATGGCCGGCTCCGAGGACCTGCTGCAGCAGGTAAGCGCGCTGCTCGTATCCGCGAATCCGAAATGAAACACCGAAGACGTCTTCGACCTGAGTCCGCCCTTCCGTTTCGTTTTTTCTCGCAGACCGTTGCTGCGGAGGCGATCATAGCGGCCGCGTCCAAGAAGGACAAGTGCACCAGCATCGTCGCCATGGGATCCAACATCCTGAAGCAGCTCTACCAGTCGAAGAACGACAGCATCAGGGTCAGGGCGCTCGTGGTAAGCTAATTGCGATTTCGAAATTTTAGCAAAAAATACCGGAATTGGTCTTCTGCCGAAAGCCGAAACTTGTTGAAAAATTGGGTTTTCCAACAAGGATCCCTCACCGGAGCTAACGGGTCAAGACCAGAACCAAAGCCGCAAAAAACAAAAAACAATGGTGGCACAAAACGGGCTTCGTTCAAAATTTTAGAAAAAATACCAAAATTGGTCATCGTCGAAAAGAAGCATCGGTCTGCGACAGTGTCCCAAAATCTCTCGGGGGGAAACAAGACAGGGTCTCTTTGAAATCTTTTTTTTTCTTTCCGGCTCTCAGGGTCTCTGCAAGGTCTCGTCGCTGGGAGGGACGGACGCGTCGATCAAGCCGTTCGCGGAAGGCTCGCAAAGCAAGCTCTCCACGGCCTGCCGCAAGTTCCTCGTCAATCCGGCCAAAGACAAGGACTTGAGGAAGTGGGCGGCCGAAGGGCTCTCGTACCTCACGCTGGACGCAACCGTCAAGGAGGAGCTGGTGCAGGACAAGGCGGCCATCCAGGCGCTCATCGAACTGGCCAAGGTGAGATCGATGTTGATTGATCAGTGTAATCAGTGCAGTAGATATCGGTATAAATATACCGGTCATATACTGGTATTAGTAAAAGAATGCACTGATATCACTTTAGTTGTCTCAAAATCCACTGAAATGCCAAAATCACTTAGCACACCGATATCAGAAGTCCCAGAAACCACTTACTGATGTCACTAAGCATACTGATATTAGATGTTACAAAAACTGGCATATATATATTGATGTCAGTATGTAGCCATACTGATATCAGTATTAAATCGCACTGATATGTGATTTCACTAACCATACTGATATCAGTAGTCCAAAAAACCATTACAATACTGATATCAGT
>JAQIXS010006340.1:0-10894 GCA_034700785.1 Rossiulus vilnensis | reverse complement strand
ATAAATCATTCCCCTTATTACACATGTATTTCGTAAAACAGTTTTATCTCCAGTAACTTCGTATTCAAAGTTTTATTCCACGTATTCTAATAATTGCATTGGGATTTAAACACAACTAATAGCGATAACTTAATTCTATAACATAAAATTCCTAGATTCTAATTTTTTAAATTTAAAGTTTATTGAATTTTGCCATTAATTTGTTATATTGTTATTGAATAAATACTTAGGTGGCCGATTTCAAAAGGAGTTTATATCTAATATCTCCAGTTCAGCTGCAGTTCTCAAAAAACAGTTACGACGAGGTTAGTGTATGGCTGTTAATATTGAAATGCAAATGTAGTGTTTTATTTGTAAAATTATTTATAGTTAATATTGTTCCTGAAATGCATCAAAAAATCGACAGCTGTTTTTACAGCCAATGGATTTTTTAACATAGACAAAGAACTTTTCAATAAGGTAGTGTTGCTGTTTAGATATGCACGAATATACATGTTTTGTTTATTAATCTAAAATATTAATATGCGATTTTATTTCAGATTGCAGGAGCTACCCTCACCTACACAATAACCATTTTAGAATTTTCTCAAAAAAATAATGACGATGACAATGTCTGGAATTGTGCCGTAAATACAAGTAATCCGTAACGTCTTGACAAGTGCTATCGATATACATGTAGTATCTGATAATGTTATCTAAATCATCTAAGTGTCTATAAGAATTGATTTATTTCATGTATTTAATTAGCTTGCCACAGCCCACAGGCATATTCAAATATTTTGCACTAAATTGGAATGTAAGGCACATCTATTTTCTATATGTAGCTCGAAATAAAACTTCAATACAAGTGTCACAGCATTAAATATTCTTGACAACAAATAGTTTCAAAATGCAAATTGAGTTGAACGTTACTTAAAATTTGGGTAAATATATCTAATTCTGTATCACATGACATTTCTTATGCAAATATAGAGCACCACGCCGAGTTGAATTAAGTTTAGGTTGATCAATTTTTAATTAAATAATTTAATTTAAGGTAAAATAGAACATTTAACTTTAGCAATTCAAATATAAATTTCTATAAAAATAACCTATGAATATTCTTATACAAGTTGTACATTACCTGTTTATTACAGAATTGTTTCAACATGTCAACTGTGGCAATTACAGTAAATGTATTTTTTTACTTTATACATTCTTCCTTCTTTGTTTTTTCTTAAAAGAAAACTTTAAAATATTAAAGATTTATTTTAGACTTTGACCATGAATAAAACTATTTTTTTTAAACGTAAATGTTTTTAGTATAATTTTAACATTCATTCAAACATACGTGAGGCCACCAACAATGTAATGATTATTGTGGTAAATTTAATCTTTCATAAGATCATCTTTCAAAAGAAGTCATATTCTTTAAAACAACGCTTATGGTTAAATAACAACTTTTCTCAGATCTCATTAGTTAAACTTTTCTTTAATTAACCGTATGCAATCACACTAATGTTTTCTAATTCCCATGTTTACGCAGCTATAGAACCCAATAATTTCTAAGTTAACGTGTGAGTAAAGCGATTAACATGTCGCTAAAAACATTTAGCGACAATACACTCTCTAATTAATAACTCGTGGATAGAGAGGATAAACGAAAGTTAAGTCATCTTTACTCAAACTATTGCGTAAGACAACCACAAAGGTTTGTAAGGATGTGGCAACAGTCTGACAAGGGCACTTAATGAATTTAATTGCCACCGTCTATTGGCTGCAAATTCATTAAAATCGTGCTTCGGTGTAAATAGGACAATAGCATCTTCAAACTTTCAGACCTGGCATCGAATACTACAGTCATGTATTTTACTCAAGAGTCCATCCGAAGTGTACCTGGCCCTTAAACCAATGCTTTATTATCTTTTTCATTAATTCTGACTACCCTTAAAACATTCTGACCCCTTGGAAAGGCTCATCATCACGATGCTTCTGTCCTTGGTGGGTTCTTTGACACTTATTAATCTGATTACGATGGTTTACAAAATACCCAAAATACCCAGGGTATTTACAGCAATGTCAAGCGTTGGACAGTATGTTAGATTTTACTTTGGATAAAAATTACGAAATTATTTGCTACATTGGGGTTGGCCTTTTACGCAACAATAATCAAAATTTACAACCTAGGTAACGATTACACTGGCCTTGGCATCATTGTTGGGCTATTTTGCTACAGTTTGCCTTAGTTTGGTCATGAGTACACGAATTACACGAACACCACTTAGTATAAAATTTCCTTAAAAAATTCGGAACAAAATTTAAAATCTTGGTTGCAAAAAACAATCTTTTTCAGATTTAGGCCACACGCAAATAAGGTCCATTGCTGCAATGATTAGCACCAGCCAACCAAAGTAATTGACAGGAAGAAACCATCACGTCAACTGCCTTCACTTGATACTCATAATAAAGTTGTCAACTGATAGCTTAAGACTTGTAGCAACTATTATTTCATCAAACGATTGAGTGATAGGCCTAATTCCACTTAGCATCACGTTTTCCACTACAAATTAATAGTAATTGTACACGCAAGGCAATACAAAAACAATGTGTTCAAAATGTTATTTAGTTATGAGTATTGAATGACAACTGAAAGGCAAGAATCACTGTTACCTTAACATTGAAGGACACCAAAAAAGGTTTGACATTTTGTTGCTGGCCCTGCCAAGCGCTACTTTTAAAATTAAGAAATTGTGTTAGGATATCTTGTAAGAAAGTATGGAACAATTATCCATAGCATTTACCAAGTTAAGAAAACTACATATACGCCAATACTACCTGCAAATTTAAATTTAAATTCGTTTAGGAAACATTATAGGCCTACAGATTGTTTTACAAGTCTGCATTGCCAAGAATGCTGTATTGTATTGTTTTCATGCAAGTCCATTTACAATTACATGCATGACATATATTGCTTCCACATATGGCCTTTATACATAGCCATACAAATAAAATGTTTTATATGACTTTATTACTGGGCCATTTATGGACAATATTTCTTTTTTTAATTAAAAACAATGCTCATTGTATTACATGCCAATATAAATAAAATTTCAGTTTTTATATGAATTACTATATTATATTTCCAGGTGTGGACTCATTAGGGATTTGTACATGCACAATATATATGTTGACAATATGGTGAAATATAATAATGTAAAAAGATATATGGATATGTTATATTATCAACAATGGATATAAAAAGCCATCTACAAGTAGGTCCGTTTGATGACAATTTCTGGTCAAATCATACACGGAATGAGACATACGTGCATATATTCCCCTTATTTAATATTTCAACCAGGGGCATGAGAAAAAAGTGAATAGATTTCCAAACGTTTCTAACACGCTTTTTGTGTATAATCGAAGTGATTATTGCGTCATTAAAAGATGTGATCCATACAAACTGAGGCAGTTTTTTTGTTTTTTTTGCTTAGCGTTTTCGACTTCCGATTAATAATTCACGAATCCTTTAGCTGAAATTGAGGCAGCTCTCCCAAAACTATTACATAAGGCCGTTGGCAGTATCAAACAGACTGATAACATCTTGACAATGCATTAACTGAATTTAATTACAACAATTAGCCATTTCATTAACACTGTGATAGGCTATAAATAGGCTAGCATGCCAGCTTTATTTTCGCAGAAATGGCACCGCCTGATGCACATGTTGAGGGGATTCAAGGGCCCCTGTACGACGAAGTATTTCTGGCACTTACACCGCTGACGAATATCATGCGAATCCACGGTCTGTTTCCCATTCCTGCTCAGGGCAGCCCAAAGGACCATGTCCAAAGTGTGGTTAGCAATTTGAAATTCAGTTGGGCATCAAAGCTTCTGCTTTTGAGCATCGCTGCGTTTGGGGCCATATTCTGCTGGTTCTATTTCGTGATCTGGGACCACGCAGTCTACATGTACACAGAGTACCCTCTGGAGGCCATCGCCATAGTCCTGAACACGATTCTGATGAGCTCTGATGCAGCCATAAACCTGACAAGGATGGTGGCGCAAGGGCCTAAATGGAGGCTGTATTTCGAGCAATGGCAGAAACTGGATGGTCTACTGGGCATATCCTTAGACAAAAAACTAAGAATGTTCGTTAAGACCGTTTCCGTTGCATACACCATCTATGCCAGCATGGCCTTTGGAACAGTGCTGTTTGCCATCGCCCTCAAATATTCCAATCCTGATGGAGAGGATTTCACTGGAGACGGATTTGTAGTTGGACTGGTTTGCTATGGAAGCTTTCTGAACGGATGTCAGCTGCTGCCAGAAATACTCTTTTATTGTTTTTGCTTCGCCATTGATGTGCGATTTTCGGCCATCATAACAAAAATCAATCAAAGTTTAGAAAACCAATCTGGTCAAGAAAAACTGAAAATATCAAAGCAATTGGAAGAATCTAGAATAGCATTTCAGAGCCTGATGAGCATTATAAAAAGTACGAATGCCATCATGGGCCCAACCCTGCTTTCTTGCGTGGTTCTCACTTCGGCAAACATGTCGACCTTCGTCTTCATGTTCTTTTACCAATCACTGGCCAACACAGGGGTGGCTTTCTCCAAAGTCATCTACTCCAGTGTTTGTCTCCTTCGACTGATATCCGTATGCTTCTTCGCTGATGGAATCAAGATAAAGGTAAGTCTGTCACCACGTTTCACAAAGATTTTTTGACTGACAATACACAAATGTAAGGTTTTAAATTTTTTGCTTTTTAGCTCATAACATTCAAAAGAGTAGTATATTTTATCCCTGCAGTTGAACTCTCCCAGGAAAGTACCGAAGACGTAAGTCTGTATCCGAACACCGATTGTTAAGCCCGACCCAAAAGAATGCCCAAGTGCAAAATAATTACTCCCATATCTTTGGTTCAAATACAGTCGAACCTAAATAAATGGGATCTTTTGGGACACTTCAAGAATTCACAATTATAGGTGCTCACAGTAAAAAGAAATAAAATTTATAAAAAAGCATATCATACGTACATCAAAACGTTTATGAAGATATTCATACCAGTTATAGAGGTTTTCGAATCATCCAGGTTCACCTGTACTTGTCGTAATTGTTAACTTTAGTCCACTAGGATCTGCTTTTTTAATTTGAAATTTCCCGTTTATTTATAAAAAAAAGAAACCAGAAAAAACCGTAGTGGGCGAACAATTCCACTCGGCAAAAAATAAATTGAGCAAATATAAAAAGTAATTAAAGCAAAAATGTGAAAGTAATTTTTTGATGGGTATTCTTAACTGTTCAGCCTTAAGTTTACTTAATTTAAAATTCTTAATTTAAAATACTTAAATTAACATTTTCAATCAGCTGTTGCTGATCATCACGTGCATCAAAAAGTCCTCAGCTACGTTTACAGGTTGTGACTACATAAAGATTGACAAAGAACTTTTCAATAAGGTATGAACATTTCAAATTTTGGGTTTTCAGGTCTGGCATCGTACATCAATATCCACACAAAGACTTTCTTCTACATACACATTTTAGTAAACGTTAAAATTATACCAGTAAGCCTACGTGTTAATTAAATTAATACAGAAATGTTCTTAAATTTTAATAGAAATTGAACATTGGAATATTGGATAAAAGTGTAAAAGTATTTGAATATTTTGGATTATTTGACCAGCTCGAAATAAATTGGAATGCAAAATTATCTATGATTACATTAACAGTGTTTGTTATTTTAAAATTGATTATGCTTGATACTTTTTATAGGTGGCGGGAGCTATTCTAACCTACACCCTTACTATTTTTGAATTTTATGAGAAACAAAAGAATTACGAAGAAGATAACCAATGAGAGGGAGCTTGATTATTTTGTTCACGATTCCTTAGGCCGGTTTGCACTTCATTATCATGGTAAAGTATCATGGTAAAGGTTGTTGTTTTATTATAATGCTCCGTCACATACAAACATCTAAATAAATACATGGCATTACAGAATTTCACAATATGCACTAAAACTAAGTCTGCTTATATTTTTAATTATTGTTATTAATTAGTTGTTAGTCGTGTGCGCAGATATATTAGCTGTTCAAAATTGTTTAACACCTTTTTTCATTTATAAAATTAATTAAAAGCATTTTGAAAGGTAAACAATTTATTCCTCATTCAGTTCTATCGTTAAGCACCTGTTACGTTTGTTACGTATATTTATATGAATATGTATTTATGTTATATTATATGTATTTCCAATTTGTGGTTGATGTTTTAATATTCGATAGTTCAATGTTTAATTGACACCTATATCATTGTTTACGAATAATAAATATATGTACAAGTACAGGTATATACATGTATCTACAATAACTAGCATATCATCTGAAATTGTATTAGGATGAAAATTTAAACCAACATGTAAATGTCAAAAGCTAGTAAACAAAAACAGCTAGAAATTCAATTTAGTTAAGTTAACGGCACGTACTGTTTAACGAAGCACACGAATCTTAAACATAACCAAAACAATCGTAGTCAATCGAAATATATTTTATAATAAATTATACATAATACGCATTTACCTTAATGCATAGATTTAGCAAGCTAACCAAAACTAATTCATTGAAGTTAAATACAGCTCAACCATGGTGTATTTAATTTAATAAAATGGTTTGTTAATTAATCTGCCATTGAAAGTAGCCTATGCCTTTTATTTCTTTAAAATAAGTAAAAAATGGTGAAGTGTGAAACTGTGATAAATCTGGATGTTAAACATTTAATGGAAGTAGATGAAATAGTGTTCGAGTTAAATATACTGTAAGATGTCAAATATGTTTTAATTTTTTTATTCTCTTTTCGTTGTATTTGCAAAATATCAGCTTTAAAGTAATAAAATATGTTAAATTGAATTACTAAAAATATTTACGAATTATACTTAAATCTTAACTATTTATATAACTA
Source organism: Rossiulus vilnensis (assembly GCA_034700785.1). Taxonomy (NCBI): domain Eukaryota; kingdom Metazoa; phylum Arthropoda; class Diplopoda; order Julida; family Julidae; genus Rossiulus; species Rossiulus vilnensis. The sequence goes on along the minus strand of JAQIXS010006340.1, from coordinate 3,956 downwards.
CTTAATTTCACCTATGAATACAAAAACTAATGTTTGCGATATGTGCATATAAAAAACTGATCTTATTGCAGCCTAACAGATCTGAACAAATAAATGCACTAGAATTCGCAATTACCTGCACCAATTAATGCATGCTGCTGTGGAATACATTGTATTACATGTATTATTAGTGCATTAGTTTATGTTGAGAAGTGTAATTAATGTCATTTAAGTTCCCAATACATTTTGTGTTAATAAAGTTTCAAGACAAACTAAGTTTTAGCCTTGAAGTCAATCCTTTAATCATATTTGTTAAAATTATTTTTGGCGTCAGAAACATCGTGTTAAGTTTTTGGTTTTTACTATTTTTATGAACAGTTATGACTACTGCTCTCAATTTTAGGTACATTTCCACATAGGCCCATAAACAACTTATTTCCAAGCATGTTTTTCATATGGCATTCCTTGTAGATAAACGGACACATTCAGTGTGCAGTGGCTTATCCACTCTAAAATACTAGCTTAATTGGAAATGCAAATTGCGAATAATTTGCATACAAACAGCTACTTTCCGAATTAACGCCCTTTTATATTTTCCACTTTTTATTGCTTCCTTAATAAGCTCCACCTTAATCTTCGAATATTAATTTATTAGTAAGTAACAGTCGTGTCAATCTCCCAGCACATCGCAACCATAATAAAGTTGTCACCTGTTAAGATAGAATTCAAGCGACAGTTATGTCACTAAGAACTTAAGTAGTGTACACATGCCACTATTACAACACAGGCATCGAATTTTATACTACAAGATAATTACACACAGCACGCAAGATTAAGAAGACCTAGTTGATTTATAGGACCAAATTCTTGGGCCAATTTCTTGGGCACGATTTCATAATTGTTATGAATGAATACTCATAGCGTATATAATTATTTTTCAACCTGTCTTTTAACGTATTAACCCGATTGCTAATGCTGCAGTTTGCAAATTCAGTAAACAAATGCATTGCTGTTAAGGATGGTTACCTTATGGTTCATGAACAAAAATTAGACAATTATGTACTGTATATCGGAAACCAATGTTATCTGCCCCAAACAGGATGTCACAAGAACATCGGTAGATTAAACCCGACAATAGATTCAAAACAATTATAGGTCTATGTCCGGAAGATGATCAAATAATCAAGGTCAATAGTGGGTTTAATTATTGAATAGTTCTGTAAAATGAAGCACCTAATATTTGGACAATCAAAGATACAGCATTGGCTGGACGATGCTAGTTTACATGTTCAATTCAATTCAATTCAGTATCCCACTGTCAGCAAAGATCTATCTGCAATGTGGTAGAGGGGTTAATCCATCAACCCATGCTTTTTTATTTATTCAACTTGATGATCACCATCTTCATTGCCAAAGTGAATTTCTGTTAGCTTAGGGCTATCCTCAGGAAGATAATTCCAAAGTCTAATGGCATGAAAGAAATAAGACTAATAGTATGGATGTGAGTTAGAATGTAAAGTTCAGCCACTTAACTGGTTTCTTTTCAAGATTTCCTCCACCAAATTTGTATTGAATGAATCCAGCCTCCTATGAGTCTTGATCACAGTGTCTCCCACTGGATAGACTCTTTTATTATTTATGAAACACTCATACCCCTTAAATTTACCGGTGATGAATGTATCAGCTGTGTTAATGAGTAATACCACGAAGGGGTTCAAGATTGGCAGATATACATGTATTTGTACTCATATATTAACGACCTCAAATTTTCCTACGTTCAATAATTTAGGTGAATGGAAACTCGTAGAACTTTTTTTCTCCAATGCATAGCGTGTTCTGCTTGAAATTAATATTGCATGCGTGTTATTGAAGGTATACAGGTATGTAGCTAAACCCTGAGCTACGACACAAAGTCAGTGTCGAAATGGCTGATCACATCTTGACATCGCGGTAACCAGTTTTAATTAGAACAATTAGCTGTTAATATATTAAGATTCTGCTCTGATATAAATAGGCAAGTATGTCATCTTTCTAAACACAGACATGGCAATGACTGGCATAGAAGACAACGTGATTCATGGCCCCATGCACGATGACGTATATTTGGCATTGACACCCCTGACAAACATTATGCGAATTTATGGCTTGTTTCCTATTTTAAGTGATTTTAAACGGGACGATGTTCGAAGTGGGTTTGAGCATTTGAAATTTAGCTGGGGATCGAAATTATTGCTTTTGAGCGCTGTGGCATATTGTGCAATATTTTGCTGCTTTTATTTCGTTATTTGGGACTATACCGTTTACATGTATTTCAAGGACCCATTGGAAGCCATTATTTTTACAATTAACGTTACATTAATATGTTCGGCAGCAGTTAATAATTTAACAAGAATGATCCTTCAAGGTCCACAGTGGGTGTCATATTTCGAGCAATGGCAAAAATTAGATGGCTTATTGGGAATAACTTTAGACCGAAAACTCAGAAAGTTTGTGAAGGCTGTGTCAATAACATTTGTTATTTATGCCAGCGCAGTAATAGTGATTTTGCTGTATGCTATAATTTTGAAATACGTAAACCCAGTTGCGGAAGATTTCACGGGAGATGGGTTCGTAGTTGGCATAATTTGCTACGGTATTTATTTTAACGGTATTCAATTACTGCCAGAAATTATTTTTTCTTGTTTTTGTATTGCGATAAATATCAGATTTTCCACTCTTAAAAATACAGTTGAACAAATTGTCAAAAATCAACCCTACAGCCAAGCTGTAATAAAAACTGAGAAAGAGTTGGAGAAATCTAGAATAGCATTTCAGAGCTTAATGACTATCATAAAAAATACTAATGTTATGATGGGTTCAACGTTGCTCTTTTGCGTCATTGTCACTTCTACGTACATGTCCACTATTGTTTTTATGTTTTTCTACCAATCTTTGGCTAATCCTGGGATAGCTTTCTCGAAGGCCATTTATTCTTGTTTTTGTCTACTCCGATTAATGTCTGTATGCTTTTTTGCTGATGCAATAAAGAGAAAGGTAAGATTGACAATTTAATGATTACTATTTACTATTTACTAACAATGATTACTATTTTATGTGCCCTAAACAAACGATATTTTACTGTCTAGTTAAAGGAATTTAAAAGGGCTGTATATCTAATCCCTGCAGTTCATCTCACCCAGAAAAGTACTGATGAAGTAAGCTTACATTCTAATATATGTAAGTAAAAAAAATTGATATGTTGTAAATTTAAGAACATTTTTATAACAATTAGTTATTGCTGTTCCTAACGTACATCAAGAAATCATCGGCTTCGTTTACAGGCTGCGATTTTATCATTATTGATAAGGAACTTTTGAGTAAGGTAAGATAATTTCAATTGTAGCATGTTTTTATAGTAAACAACCAACTGAATAATTGAAATAAGTAATCTAACATTAAGCAAGAAGAAACACTTGTTGTCTGAGACCACATTTGCACTTGGAATTTTTTATACATTAATTTTAAATGTTGTGGCATAATTAAAAAGTGTGGAAAACGTCTGCAAAACAAGTTAAATACGTTTGACAAGATTGTGATATGCTTTATATAGAAGGCTTACCTTGTAAAAATAGCAAACAAATACCGTTTTTTCTTAGTTTACAAAATGTATTCGCCATGTGCTTTATTGTCATAGGTTGCCGGAGCTATTCTCACCTATACAATGATTATTTTTGAATTTTATGAGAAGCAAAAGAATTATGAGCAAGATACTACATGTACACAAATGCGATTTAATTATTTCGAATGAAGATTTTACAACACCCAGTCATGGTAAAACATTGGGCCGTTGCGTTTATTTTATGCCGTCACACAAGTATACGAATGTATTAAGCAATATGTACTAATAATAATTATAATCATAATGTAAATGATATAAATTCAGTTATGTTTACACAATAAATAACGTTTAAAAAGACTACAACAACAAAATGATAAAA
>JAQIXS010006339.1:0-10896 GCA_034700785.1 Rossiulus vilnensis | reverse complement strand
GAAAGTGGGTCTACCACATGGTGTCATGTGACAATCCACTTCCAAATGACAAAAGCATTGCGCGACATAACGAATGTTTTCACCGTTATTTGAACTGATCTTGAAGATAGTTTCACTTGTTCTTGCATGGAATCCCCTCGCGTGGTCCCCCAGCACTAAAAAAATACTTCCTCGATCACCTAAACACACGTTTTTACTCCCACAGCCCTCCCCAAACAAGCGGCATTTCCCCGTCAACTGCGCATTAAAATCCAACAAAAGCTCGCATCTTTTGTACCCACGGGCCATCGGGGGGTAGTAGGAAATGGGGGCTGCCAAACTTTCGCTTCTTGTCCGTCATTGTGAGCCCCAACCCCAACCCCGGGATTCGACCCTAGCGCTTTGACTATGGAAATCGTGTTGAAAATGGAGAAACCATATGCTAGGGGTCACGTTTTTCTCTCGTTTCTATGTATGGGATACTCATAAATTGGGGACATTCTTTCGAATTAACATAGACTCCGACCCCCGACTCGGTCCCCGCATTGTGATATCCGAATTGGGGTTGACATGTGCACAGACACGAGTGAATCCGAATCACGCCACCGTTGCATGGCATGCTGAAAAGTACAGTGTGCCATAAAATGTCCAGCATTTCCTCCAGCTGCAGACTGATGCCTGAAATGCAACCAACCAATTGAAATCTGAGTGACATCAGATTGTCCATCAGCATACTGACTGCACATTGATACAGACTAAATACAGGTCGTTAATCCCTTTCAAGATATCACACTTCAGACACTATAGAACTTTGATTTTAAGATCAGGAGACAGATCACACAAAAAATGTATCGTATCGTTAGCATCACTGATATTTAGCCTTTTATAGTTTAATAGTTTATAAATTCTGTTTACAGAAACCAGTGCAATTTTTCAAGGATGCGAATGCGAGATGGGTTAGGGCTTCCTGTCAGTGTAATTGGACGTTAATGCTGCTAAAATAGTGAGGGAAACCGACTAAGTTCAATACAGGTTCCACATATCTAACTGTAGGGTGGCCTCACTGTCTTTATCGGCATCCAGACAGTACACTGTCCTTGTGTAATCGGGTCATGTACTCTTACGTAGGAATGCACGTAGGCCTACTTGTTACGCATTTCTTAACAGTACAGTAATTTCACTTCCAGCTGCTTAATATCTGGGATCATACTGTGCTAGCTTGGTAAACATTTACATTTGATTATGCGAAGGCCAGTTACACAATGCATCCAACAACTGAATCTCCCAAATACGTGGCCTTAGAAATCCCATAAAAAAGGAATAAGAGGCCCGCCTACACGCATTTTTCTACAGTTCATTTTGTTTATCTTGGCCACTGTTTGCTCCACAAAAAGGTGCCTAATAGCATTGCTCTCATTTTCACTTCGTCACCATTTTAGCAAATACAGTTTAAATAACGATTTTTATTTCAACTAGCAAACGAAATTTTGCGCAACGTTCGAGCCTCGTATTAATCAACCACAGTCAAATGTAGCGGCTAATCTTATTATGATTACGCATATCACCTATATGTTTTATTTTAATTTGCGCAATTCGTAGGCTTTCGAAATTGCCACATTTGGGGCCTAGGTTTTTTGCACGTGAGCCTGGTTTTGAACTTACAATGTTACCAGATAGGGAATATGCTAAACGTATCATAAACCCGAGTTGAAAAATAATATAAAAAATACAACATGCGATTGAAACGCAGGACTGGGTGCTTATTACGAGAGGAATGGCGAAGTAGAGATAATTATTTCGAGTCGATAAGGTGATCAGTTAGTGAGATTTTCTTAACCCCTTTTTAAATTAGCTTAATTGCAGTGCGTGATTGCCAACAGTTAAGGGGCACCAGCGTGATATTGATGTCGTGGTGCATTACTTTCTGAAATCTATAATATTTGTGATTTTGGAAGTCATGGTTCCGCCACATTTGATTACTTTAGATTCGCTTGATAATACGCCTCATGAGAACTTCATTTATTTCAAACAGAAACGTTCGTTCACTATTGCTATAAAGTTAGTTGTTTTAAGTTGTGACGCTCCCATTCGAACGCAATTTACAAATTACATCTGTCTGCAGTTCTTTCTGGTATAAATAACACCTTGTGCTCTTCTGCGAGGAACATTATTGCTTGAAATTCCAATTCAATGCTATGAAGTGAAAATACTTTCGGGACAATGATTTCAGTTGGAACCTGTGCCTAACTTTATATCCCCAATTAGAATAGGCCTTTAAAAACATTTTGATTTTTGATGCCACTTTGTTGTAGTAAACCCTGTTATCTATAAACCATAATAGATAGCCTTAGGAGTTTGGAAAATCTCCATTAAATGGCGCCCTGTGCACCAAAGCCCGTCGTTTTTTTAAAAATTTCTGGGAGGACAAAACGTGTCATCACCACTGAGCCGGGCCCATTTCTTCTTCGCCGATTTTCGGTGAATTACTTTCAATCCCGAAAGTAAAGAGATAAAATCGGCGTTAATAATAATAAACATGGGAAATATCACTGACTGGCTAGGCGTGGTCCTTTCTCCCCTTCCCCGGTCCCTTTTCACATCGTTTTCACACGCTCAGAATCCATTTTACTCGCGTCTTATCTCCTTTCTTCCTAGCAATAAAATTAATTCGTATCTTGTGTTTTTCGTTCTCGTTCTCAGTAATTACAGCTCGAATCAAAGGAATCAAGAGCGATCAGTTCAAGAACTACTACTCCGTCAAACTCAACAGAATTTACAAAGTAAGTGAAATTATAATACCCGTGCTAGAGATGAACAGATATGATAAGCAGCATACTGAGGTGCCTTACATTCCTGACTTTTAAAAAAAGCAGTTCCCAAATTGAGTGTTAGTATGGAGTTGAGCTCGCTGTGTATAGGGATGGTTAACCATCACACGTTTTGAGCCAGTTGGATAGAAAGTGAAATTTAGGGCGCCCATAAGCCATGTAGTTTGTTGCTGTCTATCAATAGGGGCGAGAGTAGGTGTCCTCCACTCTCCAACAGATGACGCAGTGGATCTTAAAGCGTGCTGTTGCATAGAAACTGTTGCCTTCCTCTAAATTTCCTGGTGTTAAATGAGCTGCTAACGCCCAAATTTTCCCAATGCGAAGAATGCAGAGTTAATTTCGGCAAAAGCATTAGCACACCCCATTCCATTTCCCCATGTGTGCCGAGGCATCCTTAACTGTTTTCCTAGAATCCAACGAGGAAAAATAAACGGAAGTTACTCGCAGTGAATTAATTGATAGATAACCCCCACCCGTCGATTTTCGGAGAACGTACATACATCGTTTACATTCTCTTTAGTTACAACACAAAATATTTATGGCTTGACAGTGTGCATTTTGAAAATACAATGTATAGCTTAGCGACCTTCACACTTTCAGAAAGATGTAATAATAGCCTATGTTTTATTACGATGCCCAAACAAGTTTTTTTTCTGATCAGCTTAATCATTGTGTAATTTTGTTTTGGACGTTCAGGCTAATTCTGAGGCTAAGGCAGCTTTGGCCAACAAGACGATCTACAGTCCGCTGGGAGAGAACATGTGTGGAGTGAAACTGGAGAAAGGAAAGAATTACCTGATTACCGGTAAGCGACGCCAATATACACTAGTACCCTAAAATAGGGTTAATATCACTGGTAAATAAACCAAAATCTCCTTTCATGGTGTACACCACTCCACTCATAATGTCACTTGGAATAGGGTAATACACGATTCCCTCCACCAAATCAGAATTCCCCAGCAAAGTATTTTTTTAATTATCGTAAATAGTTAATATTTCTCTGTTAAGAAACGAAGAATTTTCATCAAAAAACAAAATCAGTTCAGAAAAGTTTGCCCAAATAAATATATTTATTTTAATGTGGACGTTAGTTTTCTTTCGCAATAAAAAGTTAATATCTTAAATTTTGTTTTAATTTAAAACTACATCCTTTTCAATTGTTTTCAAAATAGATTGTCCTTAATTTTGAATTTATTTCACCATGTAACCCTGAAACTCTGTCAGGCTCGTGCGCAGGACTTCAAAATGGAATTGGTTATTGGCTAATGGGGTTTGGGTTGAAATGTCAACGTCTTATGGTCAATTTCGAACATTTTTTCCTGAATAGAGGAGGTTTCAAAATTTGCATTTTGTTTTTTTTCCCCTACTAGGCCGGGTCGTCGACAATGCATTGCAGCTGTCTCTGTGTGGCTACCACCAAGAGTGGAAAAACCTGACCGTCAAACAAAAGAAGTCATGGAAGTTGCTCTACCAAAAAGGATGCGACAACTGCCAGGTATTCAGAGGGAGGATTTGGACGGTGGAGCCAGCGTGACCACCAAACGGGGATACAAAATTGAGTCTTGAAGAAACAGGGTTAACATATTGGCATTGTCCCTTTCAGGTGGTTGCTTGTCCCTGGTGGCACCGCAGGCACTGCGGCTCAGCCACCAAGAGCACGTGCCCATGGACGACGTTGAACGACGGTCACCTGGACTGTGAGAATCTGGAGTCCGTGTGCATGACCCAGACTTCCGGCCTGTGCGGTTGGAACATGAGTCTGCGGTACCGCACCTGCCTCAAGAAGAGTCAAGAGGAGAAGGAGCGGCGTCGCAAGCTGGAGCCATGAAAAAAGCGCATCAAGCAGAAGAAAACCCGAGCTAATTGGGGGCCAAATTAGAGAAAAAGAGTACAAAATTGCGCAAGTTTTATTTGGGAGGGAAGTTCCATGGATGAAAACCAATGTCCGGATCTGCACTGACCGCTGGTCAACCTTCGCTGCGGGGCGCGCTGTACAATAAAACCTTTCTTTTTACTCATATGTAAGTAGTTTTCATGACGTTTTAAAAGAAGTGCTATATAATATTATTAAGTTACATTATTTTTTGTCCTCTCCCATTAATATGCATACTTTTTTGTGTTTGTGTACGTTGCTGTGAAGACGAATAAAACTGTGAATAATTAGTAAGTGTGTCGCCTCTGCTTCACTAACGTCTCCTACGAGGGGCAACTAAAAATACGAAAGGGTGGGCACTCACCATCTCGTTGTGATTGGGGTAAAAATACTGCTCCACCACCGGAAATACTTCCTTGCCGAGCCGTCTTTGAATTTGAATTAAATGGGAAAACTGCAAAAAAAATATAAAAAAACACAAAGTGAACGACATAAAAATTCCGGAAACAGAACAATGAAATCGAGATGAGAAAAAGTCCCATAAAAACTGCGCCATCATTTCTCTTTCGCAGTGGAGCGAATTAAACGACTATAAAAAGTGTTCAACGTCTTTTTTTTTCTTTCTGTAAGCTTAAACTAATCTTTTAAGCCTGACTTTTTTTTAAAAAAAATAACCTCTTGTTTATGAGCAACTTGTTGCTCACTATTTTGATAGGATTTGTACTTCAACAACGCATCCTGGAATATATCTAATATAAATTGTGAAATATAGATGTGATTTAGTAGCTATAACGTATTCCAGCGAAAATGGTATCAAAGTTCATTAAATACAGACTAACTACAAAGATATTTTCCATGGAGAAATTTGCCATGCATTTATATGCTTCGGCAGTTACCTTAATGAATGATTTATGTAGCTGGCGCATATTACAATTTGACAAGAAATGTCAACATGATTTTAGCAACGATTACAACTATTTTGGACCCAACTTAAACTGTATAAATTGATCGTTTTGCAATGAACAGCATGGTCAGTCATTGTTTTCCCAACAATAACAATGAATAAACAATCACCTCATTGTTTATCTGTGTTTTTCTCTCTCATACAAAATGACAAAACATTTCATAGTTCACGGGAGTTCATGTATTCACCATAGATCAGGGGTCATACTTTTTTTTTGTTATCAACTTAGAGATTTTGCAAACAAAAAAATCTTATATGGAAATACTATTAGAATTTTTATGAAAAGAAAATAACCGCTGGTTGGATATGCATCCACAGATGATCATTGCTGAAGATTGACTTTTGCAAATATATATACATGCATATTTTTTTTCAAATAACTTGATAGAACACCGCATGATGCATTGGTACATCTGGATGGTTTGAGAGAAGCGATTACATGGATGATAGGTCACACCGGTTCAATCGTTATCAGGGCCTTCCTCAAATAGCAACTCATCGATGGGCAAAACTCTAACTTCCTTAAATCCATGCATAATCGCCGGCCGTGTGGGTTAATGGAGAAAAAAGGATTTGTCCGATCGCATTTTATCCCGGATGTTGCTCATTCCTGAGAGCCATTGAATTAATCTTTTTTTCGCCTGCTTTGCTTCAAACGCTAATTCAAAGAACGTACCACCCACGGTTTATCCTGGAAGTTATAGATGCTGTGCAGGGTGTTGACGCTCGGAATGCCGCCGTACTTAAATCCGAGAAGGAGATTACGGTAATCCTCGGTCGCATTTCGAATGTGCTGCCGGATCAACAGGAAGTCGGGCTTAAACGAGCTGGGGGCGAAATAAAGAAGAGTCACGCACCCCCGCATCAAAGCAAACAATAAAAGTGTCGAATTCTTCGAACGCGGATGTTCTTACCGTACTACGCGCGTGCTGTTGCGATAAACCACCATGGCGACGGTGGTGCCACCTTCCGACGAAGCCAGCAAATTGATTTCCTTGAACTCCGCCTGAAAAAGGCATGCAACAAAACCAACTGTAATACAACTGTCTGAATTAGCCTAACGAAGCAAAACACATAAAGATTATTATTTTCTAAAAGCGCGACCTTGTTACTGGACCTTGCACTGGCATTAGGTCGGAGGTAGCCCTGCATTAGAAGTGAAATCTGGGTCGAAATTTGCACGCAGCCGTAGGGGCGATAATAAAGTTATGAATTTCGAATGAGGTGGACCTACATGGTCAACGCAATCAACGTTAATTTCAACGCTTGACCCAGAAAATGATACATCGGCATCTCGCCAGACGTGTGCCAGCGTGACCAAGCAATGATTCTGACCGAGAAAATTGACCACCCATAAACTACCACAACATCATTACATCAAGCAACTAGTTCTTATTGGGAGCTAACGAATGAGGGTTAAGGGTCAAGATAAGAGTGAAAACAAAACGCAAAACCGACTTCATGGTCGTTTCTTATAAAATATATATATTTTTCCATAAAATATTCAAAAATATACATATATATATATATCTTACAAGGGACAACCAAACCTGCATGAATATAATAATTGCGAAATTTATTTTGCCCATTGTAGAATTGGTCGTCCACTAGGGTTTCAACTATGACTTATAATTTCAAAATGTCCCGTTTATTTATATAAAAAAAATAATCTGAAAACACCATTATGCAACCCGCAATGCGAGGCTTGCATTTCAGGGAAGTTTCTTTTTTCCACATTTATTTAATTTTTATACATAAACTGGATATTTTGAAATTATGCATCATAGCTGAAACCCTAGTCCACGACCAATTCTACACTGTAGAAAATAAATCTATCAATTATGATAAGTATTCGAAGTGTAAATGTAGGAATATTTTTTGGCATGCTTTTGGGTCGGCCTTAACTGAAAACGTTTGAGACTGTCTTAAACTACCATTCATCAAAACTCCGGGTGCAAAAAAGCACATCCTTGTTGGGAAGTGACATCACCGGGATATAAATTATATAGAGCCACCAACATCACATTACTTCTCCAGCTCGCATCATGATGGCATCACTTCCTCTCACTACCGAAGCTTATTTACATACGCTATTAAACGCCACCCGAGCATGTTTTCACGGAAGAAATGTTTAAAAGGATTTCATCCTAGCCCACCTGTTCCACACGGATATCCCAATCGCTGTGGATCCGCTTGCCGCGAAAATACTTTGACCAATCGGTGTGCTGATCGTCGATGACCAGCAGCGTTTTGCACCTGTCCTTGTTGTAGGCCGGCTTGGTGGCGCCCCCTACCATGTCCGCCGCCCTTCCGGTGATGGAGCCCACGCGCTGCAGGATGCTGACGGCGCCCTTGGCAGGGGAGCTGGGGGCGCTGGTGGTCGATCCGGGCTTCAGGTTGAGCGAGAGGTCGTTCTGCTGGTGGCCGGCCACCCCCGAGGACGAGACGGAGGTGGGGGGCGGCCTCCTCACGCCGTTCTCCTCGTCTCCTCCCATGTCCGGCTGGTCAGAGTATTCGCCGGACAAATCTCCGGAGGAGAACCTCCGACGGAGATAGTTCATGTTGCTGGTGAAAGACTGGCGGAAGCTTGAGAACGAAATTTTGGCGGCTGGGTGAGGAACCTCCACAGAAGAGTTGGGTGAAACGGCGGGGTCCAGCGAAGCAATTGGCGGGGTCCACCTCCGAACCGGAAGCAGCCTTCGATTGAAGCGATTCTTGGGGCACCCACGGTGGCGAAACTGTTACTGGGGTGACGCTGGCAATCTAGGGTTAAGAAACTGGCGAACAGAAAACTCAAATTTTAGCGGTGTTTTAGAAAATGCAGTGTGGCAATAAATTGTAAACATCCCGTAATGTATAGGATGTTTTCACACATAGTCTTGTGCACGTTTGTGGCGCAACTATAGACTACTTGCGAGCAAATGGTTTTCTCTAAAAGTAACACAATACAATTTTTTCAGCAATTAAATATCCAATTTAAAATCGGAATAGCTTGTTTTGGGAACGATTCAAAAGCGCTTTCAAATTCATCTAAATTGACTAAACGTCCTCTTGAATTTCGTAGGAGAATAACCTGAAAATGCGACACCATAAATTCATACCAATTTACAAGAAATGTATGGTGCTTCGAGCAAATTTATACCAAACATTATCATTGCAACTCTTTAATCTCAAAACATAGTATTCCCTGCAGAAACGCTTTTATGGCGACAGAGGGTAAAGGCATTCATATGTCCCCCTAAACAAAATTCCAGATGGGTTATTGTAGTTGTAAAGCTTTTAACCAAAGAAATTGGTGAGGGCTTTTTGTTTGGCCAATTTATTTGCACATAGGTTACATGTAAGTGTATGTTATTGTACGTGTTCCCAACATTGAGCAACTTAAGTGTAAAAAGCACTTTTTTTAAAGCTGTAAGGCTATTCGCACACAATTTGCCACTTGCATTGCCAAAGTCAAGCTGCAATTTCAGAAATTGCATTCGTCATTTTCATAGTGCTGTTATGTTGACCGTGGGGATCTCAAATTACATGCACAATGTATTGTTTATACATGTAAATGTAGTTATAGCTAATTATACAGTACAGTTGATTGACGGAGAATGAATTTTATTGACGATGAAAGAATACGAGCTGCTTCCTGCTTTTAATTCCGACAGTCAGTTAAGCAAACAGGCTAAGTAGCATTTCAGTAGAAATTGTGCAACATTATATACATATAACCAGCATGGTTGCATGATACAAAACGTGAACAAGTGTGCTAGCACCTTCAGCATATAGCACTAGTATTTCCACAGTGACAAAACTCTTGTCTCTAAAATTGCCAAATTCTGGTTTAAGGTGGTATTACATCAAGCGAAATGACCCGTTTATTTCAGAAAAAAACAGCACATCGTGGAACCCCATAGATCTATGAGAAAACGTTTTACAAAATTGCTTCTGAAAATTGCATTTTTTTAGTTGTGTCAATGTTGAAATACATGTACGTGAGCGATGTGTAATGTACATGTATACCCATACAATCTTTTTAAAGGAGAATATGAGCCCAATAAGAATTGATTATGTAAACCCCTAATTAACCAAATTTGGTGTTATCATCTTTAGTCTTTACCCCGTTGCACGTCGACAGAAGCAAATTCAGAAATACATGTACATGTAAATGACATTTTACGACCTTCAGCGTATCTCTATAATACCCATAGCCCCCCTATTCCACGATGTGTTAGCTTAAAGCAATTTAATCGATTGGTGTACATTGCACTACATTCTCTGGAAAGGTGTCATCCCTAGATCCACCACAATTAAGTGGCGCTAGTTAACACTGATTGCGTGCTAAGGGAATGTTAACGCAAGTGGTGAATTCACGTTCCTAAAGAAAAGCTGCCATCTTTGATTAGGGCGATCATAAGCTCATTCGGCGAAAAACAATACCATTTTTGGGCAACTTCGATTACCATAATTCCTCGAAAATAAATGCGCCACATCTAGCATAGATCAACAAGTCGAGGATATGCATCAGCTCGCGTTTTGTAATTTAAACCCGTCATAAAATAGTTTCTCGGTGAACACTTGTTTTGCACGGCATAGCGCCCTCTACCATTTGGAGCACGTTTCTCCAGAAAGCTTTCGGAATGACCCAGTTCCTGTCTGACAGCCCGTCGAGTTACGAGAAAATTCAGCGAAAGCCAGCTCGAGGCATGCAATCATTGCGAAGGAATTACAATTTGGGGTCAAGGAGTAGCGTTTCTAGCGGAAAAAAATAACTGAAATTACTCAATCAGCACCGGCGTGTTGAGTCAACACCGAGTGTTTGGTCACAGTGCGTACACCCCTGACCTTTCACCCGCCCACAACACTCGCTTCCATCACCATATCTGTTTCCTTTCCTATCCGCTTCGTGTCACTGTTTCGTCATAATAAACGAGATTTCCGAGAAAGGAGAATCCGTTTGCATTACGTCACGAGAAGCGCAACACAATATCGATCCCATGGCATTTAAAGAGAGGTCGAACGTGGTATGCGTGGTGGGTGGAAGAGCAGGGGCATAAGGGGTCAAGCTCAAACTCAATTTATGTGTCCCGTGCCAAAGGACAGGCTGGATATACAAATCATGAACTGTGTATTATTGTGTTACATCCCTCTTGGCCAACTTGCTCTCAAATGCGAAACGATTTTCATCTAAATGCCTATTTTAGAGATAATAAAATGGAATAACATCGAAACAACACAGGAATTACAGTGTTTGCGTGGAGATA
>JAQIXS010006338.1:0-10896 GCA_034700785.1 Rossiulus vilnensis | reverse complement strand
GAAGTTGCCGATATATCCATGATAAAACAATCGTTTGCTGTAATTAAATTGCTACATTCACGCTTAATGCCAATTTTAACCAAGAGAAGCAATTTTTTTCAACACCGACCCGGGTTTCGAACCCCGGCCTCCCGAATGTAAGGCAGGGATGATGACTTTGAGCCATCTTGCTCGGTGAATCACATTTGGCGACATATCATGTTGTAGTCTTGTCACTTGCATATGCTATTGAGATGAAAATTCATCACTGCAGGTCTGCAAACAAAAAACAGCTTTGAAACAATGTATTGTTAGGTGCATGGGATGGATACTGAAGAAACAACTAATATTGCATTATTGAACATTTTTAAAAGTACACAAGGTGTTTCAGAAATGAACTCAAAAAGCACTTTATTTTAGTGTGTATGTAATCGCTTCTAGCTGAAGTAGTTTCACAAAATATACAGGCATTATATACACCACAGTTGGAATGGAAATTTTTAAAAAAATCCTAAAGCGAGTGTAACTTAATACTGTAAATCATTATGCTCAATATTGGATTACCTCCTAAGCGTAACACGTCGACGTGCGTTAATGCACCTCCAGAAATCTTTTGGCAATTTCAAAAAACTGCCGTAAGAGATTAGTTTCTTGTTATAAATAAAACCTTTTAGGCCAACTAGGCCTACGTGAAGATATAAAGTAGGCTGCAGCCTACACTACTATACTTACAAAGTTAATTATGCTTAGTTTGGGTTGAGCTATGTTTCATGGATTGTTAGATATGTCGGAAACAGGATATTGGTCAAAATAGACCTTTATAGCTTCTCTATACAGAACTGAGATTCATGGATTTTAATGTACGTGTACTTGCCTAGTTAAGTTCAGAATTTTAAGAATAATAAGGCCAAGATCAACTTGACGAGTGTGGGTGGAGAGCTGTATTCATCGAACACATAGTAAAAGCATTAAAATCAATTGGAAGAACCAGGTGAAATACTTCAGATCTCTCATTGTTTCAAAGTTTAGCCTTCGGTAATAAAGTAAAAGTACTTTTGGATCGACTAATATGCAAACCCATGCAACGACCTTGGAAAATGACACCGTGTGATTTTTTTGCAGAAAATCATGGCATAGATTAGATCTGAATCATTCTGATGAGTTTGACACCCACAGTTAAGTAGATAGAGGGGCATAAAACGCGCAATTTGATCCTGTGCAGGTCATTATTGCAAATGCTTTTTGCTGCAGGGTACCAAGTTACAATTGCATTCGTGCACAGTGTACTTGCAACATCTTTTTCAACTGAAACTGGTGGCTGGTGGCAGTACACCAAATGCGGTGGTCCAATTGGGATTATCCTTTCTCGCCACCTTTAATACTTGCGCACTAATTTTACTCGTTGGTTGTCCACGGGAGATTTATGCTTTTCTGGAGTAATTTCTTGTAGTATTCTTTAGTTGCGCAGCCCTTTTTTTTCTCGAAGATTAGAACGAGCTCGAAGCTTGCCAGATGAACTGCATTCGTGATCAGCGAAGGACGGCAAATGTTTTTACTCGTGGACGCAGATGAAAGGAGTCGGCGCTGGCGGAAAAGAAAGCTGATTAATTTCTGGATGCATCCCGGACGCATTTGCATGCTATTCGAATTGAATGCGAAACTTGAAAATTAAAATGGTTAAGGAGAAACCCCGCCAGGATCGAGATATGATCGTGTGTTCGGTCGCCAACCCTCTCGCCGTCTGCACAATGAGGACTCGGAGGCAGGGCGAGCTTTCTAATTTGTCGTCAGAAACAAAGCCTTCATTCACTTCTTAACTGTTCAAAAATCCGTGGCTCAGATTCGGCTGTGTGGCCTATTCTGAACGGCGGTTCCGGTCTCTTATCGATCTTGGAACTGGCTCGGTCTTGGTGCCTCCAAATATCAGGCCTGGCTCGCGCGCTGAACTTCTGAACTGCAACTTTTAACTTTGTTTTTGTTTGGATAACCGCGTAATAGCCTAAGTCCCAATTTGATAATCAACTGCTTGGTTTATTGCCGCCAAACATGAACGGCATTCGCAGAAGATTGCGAAGTCTTTGGCCATTTTTTTTATAGGTTTTTAGAGTTCGAGTTCTGAAACAGGTTAGAGATGGCTTGCCTTGTTCGGCGAATATAGGGTGGAGACACGCGGTCCTTTGTAGAAAATTTATTGTTGTACATGTATTTTACGCAGTTGGCATTATTTGCTTCTGCTTGCCGTTTGTTCGCTATTTACTTCCACGCAACATCGTTCTTTTGATTGCAACTATCTTTTGACACTCCGTTCACACAGAATAACTCTTGGTTAGGGTTCTTAACTTATTAACGTGGTTAGGATGCTCAGCCGCCTAACGACGCAAATCGGGTCTGTGTTTATGAATGCCTTGCAGGTTACGTTATGCATGGAAATTTAGTTAGAAATGAAATTTAATATACAGGGAAACTCTAATTTGGTGAAGCAGCTCTTTTATACGAAACGGCCGAGGTGTTAAAACCTCACATTCCAATCGACTTAAGGAACTCCGAGCACATTCGGATCCAAACTATTGGTCTTATTTATTGCAAGCCAGACACACTAGAATTCTCTTCCAAATGATAACCTTCAGCTACAAGAAATTCAGTTTGGCAATGCGGTGGAATCTGCCGAATAAAATGGGTTGATGGATATATGGAGACATGGCATATCCTTGTTGACAGTTTAAGGTATACTGACACTGAGTTGAATTGAAAGCGTCATTACAAAATGCATTAAAGAATATTTTTCTTGTTTGTTACTTTCACCGTGTTCAAATGCAGTGCGCCGCGATTTACATGTAATCGAGTTCTGAGAATGTCCAGAGGCACTTCATATCTTACCACAAGTCATGTAATATAAATGTAATCGGAGAAGTGCAATTCCTCGCTCGGATCTCGACTTCCTTGCATTCTGAAATTTCCGGTTAGCTCCTTCATAATCTTGTTACGTGTCGTTTTGCTTCTTGCTGACTCTGTGGCAGCTGTTGTTGGTTTTGTTGGGTTATTTATTTGCTTCGATTTCAATCCATTCTTTCAGAATTTAAGCTGTTTCCGCGAAGATGCTGAAAAATCGTGCAGCTACGCTCTTGTTCAGTGTTTTCCTTGGTTTCTGTTTTTATTGCTGCTGGCTAGTTATGGATGGGTAATGGCTTCAGACTTCTCTACTTCGTCAAAGTAATGGCATGCTGCGTGCTAGCGAGGCAGGAAGTTAGGAGCAAATGAGTAGCCTGAAGGGGGAACCAGGTGGGCCAGCGGTTATGTATTCATGCGTAGGTCCTTTATTTTTTTTTCCATCCACGTTGATTTTATACCCTTTTTTCTACCTTGGGTCGTTGGACAGGAGGGACAGACAACCACCTTAAAGTTGTCCATATTCACTATTGCCACCAATGACACGCGAGAACCTTGAATGGGTAGGCAGGGCGCGAATCTAGCTGGGATTCCAACCCCTCTTTGATCCCTGTTCCGAGAATCTGGCTGGACATTTTTGTCGCCAGAAATGCGAGGGTGATGTTTAAGGTCAGCGCGTAGGCGCGTCATGCAGAAGCCAAATAAAGTTTGCCCAAATTATGTGCATGTATATACAATGTATGCTAAAGCAGTATGTTGCAATCGCTACTGGGCGCTACTGTATTATTTAATAATTATTATGCTTTTATAAGCGTGCCTTTTGACGTTAACGAGCTATGGTTGGTTCCAACAAACCTGGTTCTGATACCTAATCTGCAACTGAAACTGGTTTTAAAGAGAGAAATTCATTTGATGGCTAATATGAATGCACTCTAAAATTAGCTACAGACTAAAAAAATTAACTCAAGGGGGTGAAGTGGGGGAGTAGGGGGGGAGAAGGCACACATCTTACCCCTAGTCTCTAAGAGAATATTTACTTTGTGCATTTATACTAAGTAAACATCTTGTTTATTTTAATTTTCCTGTATTCGTCTTTTTTAATTTGTTGTATTTCTTAATGGTATGTGGCCCATATGTTACGCGCCCCCCTCCCTTGTGTACGCCATTCCCATTTATCGATGATTTTTATGGTAAAATTTTGCTAAGTTGTGCGGGTTACTATCAGAGAAATGATGTTGGAGTTAAGTAACGTAACACGGCGGTGCCTTTTATTCTGTCAGGTTAATTTCCATAAGCCAGCATGACACTTTTGCAAGAATTTGTCAGTTTCCTCTATTGCCGTAAGATTGCATTGTATTCGAACGGAAATACTTAATGTGAACTGGCGTTGAAAATTTGCATTTTACGATAGCGAAAACAAGGGTGGGGAAATGGGATGGGAGAGTGGACACAGCGTTTCATTTTACGAATGTGTCGAAATCGAATGCGTGCCGTAGGGATCTCATTTTAGGTCACCTATCACTTTTTCTGGCGTTGTTCTACTTCTTTGTTTTTTCGACATTTTGATATTAAGGTTACTAAATGGTAAGCTGTTCGGACCTAATTTGCTTATCTACCACTTGATTCAAGTTTTCACTTTCTGCCTGGCGCATTGAAATATACATGAACTGGTACGTAGAACGTTGCTTGGTTTAAAAATAAAAAATAAAAAAATTACGCATAGGACTGTATTAGTGAAAATAGTTTCTGAAACGTATTTCAATACTTGGTTTTAGCATTTCGACGGCTTCCATTAATTGGGGTAGCTTTCCGCAGTTCAACGTAGCTTGAAACAATTGGGCCTAGTAATGAAATCCAGATGACATCGAGATATTCCTCAACTTGAAGTGCTTTTTACTGTCATCGCTTAATGACACTTCTAATGATGTCTTCATTAGGGATCGAGCTAGTGGTTCATCCACAATGTCATCAATGTGAAGCGGTTACGCCTAACGTCATAAACTTTGCAACACATTAGCCTTCTCTTGATGTGCAAATTGCCTTTTTTTCAATGTCACAGAGGCACCCTAGTGACCATCAAACAAAATTAATGGGCGTGTCCACGTGCATGATACAATTAACACGTGAGATTATGGTAATTGGCTAGCCATTGCGGAGAGCATCATTTTGTGACGATCAGAGATCAAATGAAATTGCCGAATTATTGATGAAGTGGGCTGTATTCTCATTATACGGTACCATTGCGTTTCCGATTTTTTTTAAAAAAAACTTCTGTTATTGACCGCTTTTGTGTCGGAGGAACTACGGAACGTTTAACTCGTTGCAAATGCTGTTCCAAAGCACTTTTTTTTCTTCCGCAGATATTCGGCAAAAGCGGGTTTTTAACCCTACTTCCGCGTGTGTTCTTAAACCAGTCTCATTGCCCAGGCTTGTTTATTCTCCCCGTTTCTATCGCCTTACTAACTGGGTCACATATGGCTGCAGCAGCAAAGCGAAGGGTTTATTTTGGACATAAACCAACGGAATGCGCGCTGGATACAAGCAGGTGATTTCGTGGAAAATGCTCCAGCACCGTTTCATCTCTCGCGCACTTGTAAATAAGCGTTTCCGGGCGCTAAAAACACGCTCCACATCTTCAGCAACGTGCTATGGTCCAGTCGATGTCCGTCAAACGCCTGACCGGAACCGTCTCCGTGACGCTAGTAATTTTCAAATTTCTGAATGAAACAACTGCTTATTAGTTCCACTCAGAGAATTCATTACGTGATGTTTGCCGAGCCAGTTCACATGCTCACTGGTAGGTGGTCCGTGAGGCAGCTATGCGACAAACGCCTAATTAAGAACGTTCAAAGCACTTGAGTGTGATTAATCTGCCATCAGTTGCGGGCACAAAACGGTTTTCTGATTTGTTCCGAATCGCTGGCAGTTTGGGTAGTCAGCGATTCATGGCGTTATCCGCAGAAATTAAACAGCACTTATAATTGCATTAAACTTTAGTTTTAGTTTTGAGCATACTGCCTGCTGCAGTATTTTCATGCTTATTAAAGTTACAGGATAGTTAATTAGTCGACTACATTGAATGTCCAGTGAAGGTTCTTGTACTGTGGGATTAAGTTTTTTAACTTCTAGAAAACATCGAAAATATTGCTGTCAGCTGTAGCTCAATCACAGATGACCATGACTGAGACAAAAGGTTCCCCAACATGCAAAGAAATTATATTTTTGCTTCAACTATCTTATTTTGAAATATAGAATTGGCTGTCCCCTAGGTTCTGGTTTAGTTGTTATAATTTGAAATTGTCACGTTTATTCTTAAACGTGCGGACGACTAATTCTACACGGGTTATGACAGGTATTTGATTTCTCGAAGTGGACGTTAACTAATTTCATGTCATCGACCAATCCGGCAATACATCGAAAATCACGACTGATTTTAACGTTAAAATGCTTGTAACGCAGCATATGACGTCACATCCTTTTACTGAATGCATTTTGATCATTGTAACCTTCTTTCCCGGTGTCTGCATAATGGCCCGACTTAAATGCTCGTAAAATTGTTTACTGGTATGAGAATGAGATCAACTTTCCCAGCAGGTTAGTGCTTCGCTGTCCCCTGCACGTTTCGAGTTCTCGGTCCGCATTAATTACAGGAGTACCGTGTTCCAAAAAGCTGGTTTCTTGCATGGAAGGTGTAAGTTGGCTTGTATGCCAGTCGACTCAACCCAGTTTGCGCTAATCCCTTATTTATTATTTTTATCGCAGCCTGTCCAGTGTAGAACTGTTTCCACTACTTTTGTACCGACCCCTTTTCAACGCGATATGCCCAAAAAAGACCAAGTTTTTATGGGGAGCGGACGATGATGTCATCTCGCATCACGTCTGCTGTTGATTTTCAGGGCGCTCGATGAATTTTCATTGAATTGACGGATGATCTCATAACCACCTACCCACTTGCTCTGTTCGCATACCGCCTGGGGGCAGAGATGGGTGACGTCATTTTACGGAACTTTGTGGTCAGCGGATGGCAAGTTCTTTCCAATACCATCGGCCAACGCAGCTAGCCATTAAAACAGCAGAGCTAGTCCGAAGAAATAATATCTTCAAAATCAGAAACTGAATGCGAACCTTAAACGATCATTAGTCATGGCAACAATACTAATGACATTGACATTACCAACAATCCTTACTCCTTCATCGCTTGTCAGCCATAGATGATCATGTTAAATTCACACAATTACTGGCACTCATTCAGTTTCATTTGACCTTTCGCGATCATTACTTTATGCTAATGACATTACTAATGATCGTGTAATGTCCGCTAAATCCTTCTTTAATGATGTCCGTATTTTTCTTGACTAGTGCTTGGGTTGCAAACAAGTCCTTAAAAATCCATAGTCCTAACACTTAAACAATCCAACAATGATACCTTTGTAATTGTTTCAAATTATTACAATCCCTATGTATTGTTGTCAAACAGATACAGTTTGACCACTTTACTAAGCTTAGGCTACCTAATTTAATGTAGAAGTTGCCCTGGAAATAGATCAACAATTTTATTGTTGTATTAAGAACAAAGATAATAATGTAAAGAAGGTTTTTTGAAAAAATCCAAAAATAGTCCTAAAATTTAATTTCAAATTCCCACGTTTCAAAATATACTAGTACATTATAAGCTTCCAAGACGTTTGCCTATAAACATCTAGTATGGTTGGAATCCCGTTGTTTGAATATTTCTCATGTTAGAGACATGAGGGATGGGTGGAATCGCACTCATATTTGCCGTTTGGGAGTATTCTTTATTTCAAATCTTGCGATGGATGGTTGTGGGAAGTTCCCAAAAGGTATAATAGCTGAATGATGCAAAAATATAGGGTATCGAACAGGTAAATTCGTCGAATTTAATTTCTATCGATACCCTATAATCAGCAGAGGAATCCATTTTGATGCGTGTGAGAAATCTCGTGTGGCCAGAAAAATTAACGTGACCCTTTCCAGACGTATTTCTAGATAGCGTACCGTATACATTTATTGTACGTCCAAACCTGCAGTATTGGTTTTGGAAGTTCTTCTTGATAAAGATTGCTAATCATGCTATGCAGGGCTAGGTGCTCGTATGTAATTAAATTCCCACGGTTGTTGCAGGTAATATTTCTCGTTCTACT
Source organism: Rossiulus vilnensis (assembly GCA_034700785.1). NCBI lineage: Eukaryota > Metazoa > Arthropoda > Diplopoda > Julida > Julidae > Rossiulus > Rossiulus vilnensis. The sequence goes on along the minus strand of JAQIXS010006338.1, from coordinate 2,869 downwards.
CCATTGCGCTAATGTCTGAATTACTCATGGTCGCCGCGTCTGTTCCCTTTCTGATATTACGATAAGATGTGGTGACATGATACCAACTATTTTAGTAGTCTTGATTTCATGGGGTGCTGTAGCTGTCGAATAACACGGGAGACCAAATATTTATAACGATTTATTATGCAATTTGGACGTGACAAAAATGAATAAAATTGGCAACGCCAGAGACACGAACACTAAATACAGGTAGCCTAATTTCCTAACTTTTGATTGAAATTTCACACCGCATGTCGTTTGAGCATCAATGGCGCATTTGAATAAATCATTTTTAATAGTTAATACTTGGTGTCCGACACCATTTCCCATCCAGAAGTCAGTCCTGAGTGCGCCACTGTTGAGTTTTACATCAATGATCTTGGAGTTTGCTATTCGAAAATAAGTTCGAGGACGACCTTTAGATCTCGATTAACATTTAATGTTAATTGATTCTGTTCAGATCAATTAATGCACTGAAGGCTGCATAAACGACTGTGGTTCTATAAATATCACTGAGAAACTTAAGTGCTGTAATTTGCATGTTTAATTAGCATTAGCGTTGATTAAATGCGAATGACATTGGCATGAACAGAGTAGGTTAATGGAGCTGTCTGCTGACTGTTAATCAGCAATTGATTTTTCGAGCATCTGCTTCGTGGCAATTCATAATCGCTGTTACATGGTGAGGACGGATGCGTGATTTATCTCATATATTGCTAAATGAAAGACACTTTAAAAGACTGGGACCACACGAGCGTGTTTTTCACTTGCGTTCCGACGAACGTTGAAACTAAGCTTATCTTTGAAGATGACGTAGACGTCAAAACGTACATAAAATAAATCGTGTGGCTCCAGCATTACAGTATAGTGTCGCATCCTGTATGGCAGTATTAAACAGCATTATTTACGAAAATTACTTTTCCTAAATGAAAAACCCAAATTTTTTGTACAAGAAGTGCGTCTTATATTCGAGTAAATGCGGTATTATTTTGTTCCAAAATCACATTTTTTCATAAATCCTTACCCATTCAAATAATCATCCAAATTAGCTTCGGTTTATAAACAGCTGTTCGTGAGACGAGCTGTTACTAAGCGGAAAATAACTTAGCAAATATTTTCACTTCATAAAACGGAAGTGCTATCGTACATAAAAACCTGTTACCTTAATTAAATGCATGTTTGTAAAAGCTAAAAACGAGTTTCGCGCTAGTGAAGCTTGAACAGAACGTGGTTCTTTTCTTAGTGACATATTTAAAATGCGACGCAAACTTATATTTACGATATTCAGATAAGGCTGCAGTGTGCCGTGATGGAACCAACCGCAGCTCAGACTACTAGACGATTTAATTGATCCTGGTGTCAATAATAACGGTATATAGATTCTATGAAGACATGGGAATACGTGGGATGGATTGAAAACCTCATGGGTGCACTAGTATTCGAGGCACGCGCGGCGGTGATTGGTCGATGAGTAAGCAGCTAAGCCGGAGTTGATCGACACGAAACTAAATCCATCCTCTGAACCTCATGTGGATTTCCTCATTTGGAACCGGAGAAAGCAACGTTTGACAAGATTGGTACAAAGACCATCCCATTCTCCCCATACTTATCTGACAGCACTGACGTTTTCTCAATGAGGTTCTTCAGCGCGATGACTGGTACAGTGCACTCGCGTGTATTGATTTGCCGGCGGTTGCCATGGCGACGGGAGGCGACATCTGTGGATGAATAGGGCGCGGGCCGAGAGCAATGCGCCAATCTTTATTCAGAAATTAGTCGTCCCGATTAAAATGGACGCAACTTGTCAACGCTCGTTCATTCAGGTGGTGGTGACTCAATTGCACCACGGCGCCAGTTGTTTAGGCGCTCGCAAGATTGATTTATCGATGGGATGCTGTTCGTGGGACGTGGCTGGAAGATAGGACATATGCGTGAATGTCCTGTCTTGATATCATAGCTATCAAATTTGTAAAAATCATATACATGTAGGCCTATGCAGTATTGTTAATGACTGCAGATGAAAATCATGTTAGATAGATAGCGCATGTAGCACTCTGTGAAAAGGGCCCACATCTTCGATCCTAGTTCTGGATATATGGTCAATTATATGAATTAATGAAGTAAGTTGAGAAAAAATGAGTTAATTGTTTATGTAGCCAAATGGGTTGTAATTAAACTAAACGTGAGGTCGAGGTTCTCGACGTAAGATGCAATTCATGGTCATGTATTTATTGGACGAAGAGAGCAAGCATGTTTGTAGTGACGAGTGTGGGTCAAAACGCCCACATTTAGTAGAAAATCATAATAAAATAACTAATTATCATAGAGCATTTTTCATCAGTAGGATGGATATTTTCAACAGGCAATGTGTATGTGGGTCCGACACTGTATCTGGGGCATGTTATTTTTAGCCATAGTACTTTCGTGGACTGGGTAGTACATGTAGCTTGACGCCCACAGATAAAATTGGGAGTGTTTTCAAACCATCCTTTTTACGACACCAAGGAAAATATTCGGTCATCGTGTAAATAGGTCTGATAAGCCTTAGCTGAATCACCTATACATATGAAATTTTATTTCTCATTTCCTTGTCGAAATGGAATACATGTATTTGTAATAAAAAATGCCGCTGAATTTGATTCCAAGCTGCAAACGCCCATACGCAATATACATGTATACACTTGTCAATTTCTGCAAATATTTTATTTTTTACAGCCTTTTATTTTCTAAGCACACTTGCAATTTCGACAGATAAGTTTTCCCAAACAAATATTGCGGAGCAATTGCACGACTCTTCGATAACATATGACGAACGAGCTTCGTAAATCCGTAGAATTGGGGGTGGGGG
>JAQIXS010006337.1:0-10898 GCA_034700785.1 Rossiulus vilnensis | reverse complement strand
GAAATTAAGCATTTCAGAAATTCCATGGTAATGTGGCCCGATAATAGAATCGAATCCCAAATTGGTCTATGTGTACCCTACCTCCACCAAACCAAGGTTAATTGCATTTTCCTTCAACCCTGGTTTCAGATTGCTAGCGTGCTGATATTTACAAAATCCTTTCCCTGACTTCTTTTTAAAATAAATTCAGGGTGGCAAACAGTTTCCAAGATTTGAAATTTAGGACTTTTTTTCGATTACATTTTAGAACTATTTAAGAATTTCTTTCAAAAAGTTTTTTAGGATGCATTATATGACTTCTTATTCAATCATGTGTTTAATACACTAATACAGGATTAACGTTAGTTTTGAGCAATATTTTTTATTTAATAAATTTAATGAATTCAATTACGGCAGTGTCGTCAAAGACAGGGTACGTAAGAATTTGATTGAAGCAATTATAACGGTTTCAATGCTGAATTGTTAAGCAGTTCTAGGAGTTTTTAAGGACTATTTTTTAGGGGCTTTTAGGGCTTGTTTGCCACCCTGTAAATTCTAAAAGCATCAGAGGGCGTGTTTATAGATGACAAACTATCAGTTTTTTAGCGCTAGTAATTTCTGGGTAACTGCATTTTTATCAGTAAAATTAACAAAAATATTCATGTTTATGAACACCTCCTTAGTCCGCAAGAGCACCTTCCATTGGAAGCGCCACCCAAACCCAAAATTCAGAAATGATTTCCCTGACTTTTGAACAAACCTGGCCTTTCCCCTAACTTTCCAAACCCTGCATTAAATGACAATCAAAATCACCAGCTTTTGATTTCGACTGGCTTCATTTTCTTATAACAATAAAAATATCAATAAAATGCCGAAGAATTGAACCCTAGCGCCTCCTATGAAGCATTCGCTGCAACAAGGCATGTAACAACTAAATACTGCCAAGATAGGGTTTCGGCAAAGGTCTGGTAAGGGATTCAGTTTTAATCAGGAAATCCCAGGAATCATCGGATAAGTACTGCAAGTCTGACAATTTTGAAAGGAGATTCGAGCCCACCTGATGAGCCCGGAACCACGTCTCGCTAAGATGCAGCATGAGTGCATCCCCGCTTTCCTTCAGCTTGGTGTAGCAGTCGATCAGGGGCTAAACGGGGATAAAAGGGGGATGTTAATTGTTTTTCCGGGCAAACGAGCCGTAGCAGCGCGACGGTTTTGGAGAGCCGCACCTGCTGGTGGGGGCAGAACACGACGAAGGGCCTGGACAGCGCGAGGTAAGGCATCAACAGCTGGAGAATGTTGGCTGGGTGGTATTTACTGGCGATGATCAACCTGAGGAAGACAAATGAACTTATGAAAATTTCGACCACGCGTGTTGAATTCTCCGCTTGCGAGTATCGGTAAGGAGAATTTGGTGAATTCTAGATCTCGGATTTTTGGCGGCGAACCATTTGAGGATGCAATTTGCAATAATTTTGTTGGAATTCCTGTTTTGACTGAATCTCGGGGATTTTAAACAGACTTAATTTGAAACCCGAATATTTAAACAGATACATATTATAAATAAGGCGCGAAAATACTAGTTTTCCACAAAATTGGGTTGCTGTTATTGCAACCAAATTACCTAGTTCTTTTTAGTAAAATCCAGCTGTTTTCACTAAATTTCCAGGCAATTTAATAAAATAAAAAGTAGAAAATAGGGTGAATTTATATTCAACTCATTTGTTATAATAATGACAACAAAATTAATGGTTAGTTTCAGAATTTTCTTATTACAAGCAGTTAGCAATAATCATTGTCTAAACTAATTTATGTCCGAGCAAGGTATCAAAATAAATTTATACGAATCTTAAAAGAACTTTGAGGCCTGCATGTAATGTGTCGTTAGAAGTCTGAATATCCATTTCTTCAAAGCTTTAGGCTCCCTGAATTATTTTGAGAATTTCTACTTACAATTTTTAAGCAGATATTTTGCGTTATCGCGTTTGTTCTGGACAAAATGGCAGAAAAATTCCATATGAAACATCCTTACCCATCCATGTTTTTGGCCTTTATGGTGTTCAAGGCCTCCTTGGTTTCCTCGTCCCGCTGCTGCCGCCTCTGTAACCTCTCGGCACTTTCCTCCTGTCCAAAGAGCACATTAATAGAACATTACGGGAGTGGATTTACGATAAACGCACCGCAGCAATTTACTCACCGTAAATTTCCTCTTGGTTTCAGGTGCCGTAGAAGCTGGCGACTCCGGCTGAAAATGACCAAACGTCACGTGATGACCTTTGCGTCAAAGCAGCGGGTTAAGCCACAGAAAAGAGCGTTTCTTACCAGTGGCACCTCCGATGTGCTTGCCGCTTCCTCCGTCAAATTTGGTGCCTCGGGGCAATTCAGGACCGAGCCTTTGGCCTTCATCTTGAGGAGGCACTTCAGCTCCTTCTCCGTGAAATTAAAAGAGCTGATGGCATTTCTGAAAAGAAAAGACAGTATTGGAGTAACTATGCTGGCAGAAAAAGCAGATACTCATATCTTAAAAGCCATTTTTGAACTACATTTTTTAAAAATTGACTTAAAAGAGTACCCAGAACAACATTTCCAAGTGGCTTACAGTGCAGGGATGTCGCTGTTGTACATGTAAACCAGCTTCCCCTCCCCTCCTAGCCTCTCCAGGGCTGCGCCGACGATCAGCCCCATGCACGATTCGCTGACCATGTACTGGCCCCCGGAGTGAACGTTGCAGAGGGTCAGGATCTGGGCCAGGGAGTCCATTCGCAGGTTCCTTGAGTCAAAGAATGAAAGCTCGTTAAAACGCGTCCATTTAAGGCTTTGTGTGATAATTTTTTGCCAGGGTTCGTAGACAAAATTTATAAAACCATAACCGTGACCAACCCAAGTAAAATTCCCTGACTTTTTGAAAAATTCTGTAGCAAAAACAATTATATCCCTTACATGCAATATTAATTAATTATAATAATTACATTATTATCAGTAAAATAAAGGAAAATAATAACATTTATAAATGAATTAAACGTTGGTTCTTTCTTCGCAGCTACAGCAACTAGCCTTTTTTAAACTAAAAAACAAGATTGCTATCCCTGACTTTCCTTAACCAATTTTGGACCAGGGTTCTTTAAAACGTTATAAAATCATTACCCTGACCACCCCAAGAAAAGTTTCCTTATATTTCGAGAATAAATTCTGTAGAAAAAACAGACATTCAAACATATCCCTCAAATGTATCGGCAAATGAATTTTATCAGTAAAATAAAGGAAAAGATATACAACATCTATTTAACCAGATGACTTACAGGATTTTCTGAGGGCCTTGAGCGTAGTACATTTCTGCGAGAAGCCGGGCATTGGGCCTCAGTACAACGACGTAATTCAGGTACCTGGAACGGAAAGCGTGATTAGCGACGGCACTGATTTGCCCCGGTTTTCACCCCAGCATTGTAGTTTCCAGCTTACTTTTGTTGCTTTTTCTTGAGGTACTTCACCTTGGAATACTCGTTCTTGTTGTCGAACGTGGTGCTGTTTTCCACCAGAGTTTCGATGATTTCCTGTAAAACAAAAACGGAATGATTTTTCCTCCGAAGAAATTCTTCTGAAGTTTTCATGGATTAGCATGAACTACCTTTCCAGTAAAACCCTTGTCCTTGAGCGCGTCAATGTCCTCCTTGGTCAGTTTCTGGGATTTTCCATCGTTTTTCAAGAAACGGTTATCTTTGTTATCCCCTGTGTCTGTGAAGAAGATTCCAAGCTCAGAATTCCCTGATTCTCCAAAGGCTTCTAACAACCAACTCCATTATTTGGATATTGTACATGTTAAAGAGCAAGCTTATTTTTAAGCAATAACATTAGAGATTGAGAAAAAAGCATAATTGGAATTACGAAAGATAGCTGCTTTAATTAGCACAAATTTTGCAAATTTAGGTGAGGAAACTGCATTAATAAATAACGATTTAAAATAGCTATAATCTACAACTTGGATAAAATGTGCAAAATGTTATCTTATTAGTGCTACATACCAAACTATCATTTACTAAAGAATTGGAAGTTAAGATACTGGACTAGACTAATATTTACAAGGGAAATATTTAAAATTCCCGAAACGTTGAACGACTTGTTGAACATATCCAAGTAGATTTTTTGACAAGTTCGAAATTCTTTTAATATACAAGGAATCAACAGTCAACAAATCTCTCAATCGACTTTAGATTCCCGCTATAATTATGCCATTGTTATTATTACATTTTTTATAAATATTCAGCATCAAATTATCCACAAAACTTGAGTGTTTGACAATTTTGGTATCCCTGTCTCTTGATTGAGAACACTTGAGGAACAAATGTCTGGAGACAAGGGGAGATTTGACCTTACTGCCTGGAGATTGGTACCTGTTTCGGCTTCAGCGTCCTGATCAGCCTGACAGTGATCGACTCGCACAAGCCTCTTGTCCTTGATCTCAAACTGCGATCCATAGGGCCTCCCGATGGCATCGTCCAGATACAGCTTCTGCTTCTCGAAGTAAATCTGTCTTAATTGGCAAACGAAGTGGAAAATGTGATTTCCAAGAGTGTAGCACATGTGCGGCCAATCCCAGAACTCTCACCAACCTTTCTTTCTTCACTTGGTACACCTTCATCACCTTGTCCTTCTTCAGGATGATGTGGTCCCCATCGTGGATCACGCACGTGTTCCTCATGTTTGGGCCACAATGCGCAATTGACAAGTCCCAATCCCAGTGGGTATCTCTTTTATCGGCCGTGAAAAGTGGGTGATCAGAATGCGACCTTAGCTAGCACGCCCAAGTTGCGATCGAAGGTGCCTGCACGATAAATTTCCACCGCAGAATTCCTCGGCCCGGATTAAATTCCGGAATTCGAGCCCAGATTCAAGCTGGAAAAAATGCATGGAGTGGATTGAATAAGGACGGTATGTGGCGCCCCCGAGCGGCAGAAAATAGGCGCGAAAAGACGTTCGAAATTCAAAATGCGCGCATTTCACAGGTGGTGATTGTTTTCGGAAAAAGTGGAAGAAAACGGTTGGAAATTTCGCGAATTCCACTGCTGGAAGAAGCGGAGCCGTGTATAGTTTATCGTTCGGTAAATGTGTTTTCTTGTCATCATAGTTTTAGAGGGGAATTCTTGGGTTTACCCCTTCAGTTGATCTGTCACTTGGAGCATGCCAACATAAGCCTAAGCATGATAAACGTAGACCTAATCGTAAGTCAAATTGCTCTGTCATGTCAGTTGCTGTCGAGTTTCTGATCGAAGGTAAACAATCCTTCGGTGAGATTGAGTATTTGGGATGGTTCCATGTCTCTGTTTTCAATTCGCCCTGATTTGGGTTGCTGTCATTGCGAGGTAGGGGGGCGTGCATGGGTAGTTTTCATATAGCAGACCTTGCTTGAATCATTACATGACATCTTCTATTGACATTAGCAAGTATCATTACATTACATCTTCTATTGACATTAGCAAGTATCATTACATTACATCTTCTATTGACATTAGCAAGTATCGTTACATTACATCTTCTATTGACATTAGCAAGTATCATTACATTACATCTTCTATTGACATTAGCAAGTATCATTACTGACAAACATTCGGCGCATTCCATTTCAGGTTACCTTACACCATCAATAGTATTAGGTCATTCATGTAATGGCATTAGTAATGATCGTAAGGTATGCTAATGGAATTGCTGTCTGTCATTACTTCTTCATTACTGGTCAGCCAAGCGCGGTCATGTTGAATTCCCATCATTACTGCAGAAATCGTGAAATTTGAGTTTACCTTATCTGATCATGAATAATGTCATTCAGGTTTATATATTGACATGAGTAAATTAATAGTAATGATTGTGTGAGGCATGCTTAATATTTGAGTCTAATTTCAACTATAACAAAGGTTTAACACGATTATAACGCCGAATCTCTATGGCCCAGTCATGAAAGTCACTTAAGTCAATCAAGAAAACCAGATAAGATTTAACACAATGTACATCGACTTTATTCAAGACCAATAAATTAGACGATACAGCTAAAAGAACTACGGGGTAAATTAAATACACGAGGTCTCGTCCTCGCACCCACGACCAGCGTTGATGCGAACGGCCGAGAGCATAGTGGTTGTCGTTAGGATCCCCAACGGGCGCTTTGGAACTGGGCGCAAAGGAACCATTCCCACCAAAGGTATGAGAAGGGACCCTTGCCTGGCCAGCCAGGTCTTGTGCAACCGTTACATCAACAAACCCTGGATAGAATTTTTGAAGCAACAGTTTTGTCCCACGTTTGGCAAAACTTGAAAACAAGGTCGTTCATGACAGTCCTAGGACCTTTCCATGCTGCTGAAGATCCAACCCTGGACAGGTCAAGAGGGTTTCATTGGTGGGAATGGTGGAGGAAGAATAGACAATAAATTACTGGGGATAGGGCTTCGAGGCACCTAATTTAGGTGAAATCGGGGGTGGCATAAAAAGAGTTGGTTGGGATAGAGCCTGGGAGCTGGGCGGTTCGTCCGGGTCAGTTGGACTTGAGATGCGATGCGAGGGAGTAGGGACAACTGGCGTATTTCGTGCAGTCCTTGAGCTCCTTGCCGGCACGCATGGACTCTACGTACTCCCGGACCATTCCGTTGATGGGCTCGGGAAGGTTGAAGCTCCCAGCGTTGCTGATGAAACTGAAAACACAAATGGAGAACACTGCTTAGGGACCAGGTTTCAATTTGGGACAGCATATCCATTATTGTGATTCCTTTCATCTTTGGACACATGGTTGGCCTTGATTTGCCAGGAATGTGTTCGCAACCTAGGCGAGTCACGGGAATTTCTAAATATTCTCAACAAGGCAGGGGGCAGGTTTTGATGGCGGAATTTGTTAACGGGATGCAGTAAAATCACCGGGTATTATTTCGGGGCTACTCACTCCATGGTCTTCATCAGGGTCCTGGCAGTTGGCCCCAAGTTGGACTCCACGGAGTGCACCTCGCAGATAAGGCGCTTGCGGCACTGGGCGTCCTTGACGTCGAACTTGTGCCAAGCTTCCTGCAGCATGGCCAACCTGGCCATCACGACAGGCTTGTCCACATGGAATCCGTCATTGAAGGCACGGAATGCTTCACCAGACCTGCAGTGATGAAAAAACATGAGTATCTTCCATGCCATGACGTGCCGGTGGTCACCGGGCAGCTGGAACCAACCTTTTAATGGGTCCAGCAAACAAGATGGAAAGCACTGTGGGCAGCAAGAGCACGCCCAGAAGGACCAAGCCCAGCACACCGATGGTGCCGATGGAGGAGAGTGCCGTGGTGAAGCCACTGGTGAGGCCTCCGTCGAGCGTCCGCGACTGCCGGAATGCGGGCCGCACCGAGTTCTCATCTTCCGCTGCGGCTGCCTGTGCAGAGTGGATGTAGCAGAAGACTGCCAAGGCTAGAATGAGGTACTTCATGGTGATATGCTGGAAAAAAAAATCCAAATTAAGCATGGACGTTATAAACTGGAATGCACTCTTAAGAGGGTCCAAGAAACCTCATTTGGTCGTCTAAGAAATAAATCCCTATTTGAAACGTAATTTATGCGTTTTGGGGCTCATTTTCTGTAATAGCCTAAAATGATAGTGTTTTTTTCGCTATGTTGACCGCCTGCCTACTGTGACCATTGACCACTTTTACTGGTCAGCATGGTATCGTCAAAGTCAAATTTCGCACTTCTATCGTGAGAATGTCATGGAAATTTTACGTAAGAATTCGGGAATTTATTGGGCAATTTCAGGTTTTATATAAAGAACTGAAGTTTATTTGGAAATTCCAAATTCTTTGGGAGTTTTAAAATTTTATGCAAGGAACTGGGGTTTATTGGAAAATTTCGGACTTTAAGCAAAACATTTGGAGTGTATTGGGAAGTTTCAGAATTTCATGTAAAATGCTCGTGGTTTTCTTGAACTTCAAAATATTACGTAAATGAACTGTAACGTTTTGGAAAGTTTTAGGATTTTATGCAAAACACTGGCACTTATTGGAAAGTTCAACATTTCCACGTGAAAGTTGCCGAGCGCAACCGAATTTCAGAATGAATTCCCGCAACATTTCAGCATGAAATCGCAATCTGGAGTAAGTCTCTGCTCAAAAGCCAGACTGGAGAGTGGCACATCCAACGAAAGCAGAAGTAATAGTGGTGTCCGATAGCGGAGACGTTCCCAAATTCACCACACTCCAGTGCTTTCCCAAAATCAAGAAACTACCCCTCCCCCACCCTGAAAACGGCGCCATCTATGGCTACGTCGGCTTACTAACCGTGATCGAAGAGCAGGCTTCAGCAACACTTCCGGTACGTGGTAGGATCCACTAGTCCAAGAATGCAAGAGCACAACTGTTGTTTTTCACTTTGTTGATGGAGAAGGTGTTGCGGCTCCCTATTTATACCGCCATGCTTAGGCCCCGCCCCGCCCCCTCGCCGACCACGCCCCCTGCGGCAGCCAATGGCGGAGCGGCCTAACTGGGTCGCTTTCGCCCCTGTTTTTGGTCCATCTCAGGCTGAGGTGAAGGCTAACGTTTTGGGTGGGGGCAGCGGATAAAGGTCAAGTTTAACTCGCTCGCCGCATTCTTCGCACTCTTGCCTTAATAATTGAGGAAATGGGATGCGGACACTCTTAGGGTGGCCAGGACGTGGTCGGAAATGGGTTAATGGGCCTCCGGTTTTCGCCGAAAAAAAATAACCCTAATCGATGTTACCTCAGTTCGGTTTTCTAGAGCCTACCGCAGCGCCCCCAGCGGGAGGCTGCTGTGAAGGTAACCATGGCAACCGCTGACCATCGGCGTTTTGACCATCTACCACCTTCTCGTCCGAAATGTGCAACTCCCAACCCCTGTCCCATGTAAAGCACTAGTTCAAGCTCTGGTGTAAGATCTACTGATATCGCTGTTTCTATACGGATATTACTGCATAGTGGTGTTGTTTTTGGAATACTGATGTCAGTGTGGTTAGTTGTATCACTATTGTGCTTACCAATAGCACCACATGTCAGTGTATTTGTAGTGAGATCTACTCACTGATTATACAAATCTTTCCCAAGGAATTGACGTTATTTAGGATAGGAAAATAAGACCAAAAACAGAAAATACTGTTGTACAGCACTTAACATCAAATTTCTGTCTAAAATGTACTGATCTTTCCCAAGGAATTTACGTCATTTTGAATAGGAAAATAGGACCAAAAACAGGAAATACCGATGTCAAACAGTCCATGAGGTCAAATTTCTAACTTAAATAACCAGGGTTTCAACATGACCTTGGAAACCTATGGAAGTCTGTTGAATTCGGAAAATGTGTCAACAGCTCAGCATTCCGGGAATTTCCTAACTTCGAATAATGATTTCAATCCTGGAGGCACATGACATTGTTGTTAATTGGGTCTTATTTAAAAATGTTACCAAATCATATTATGATGTTACCACCTATTGACAACAAATTCCCCAAATGATGTCAGTTTTCCTTTTGTATCACGGATTAATGATCTTTTAATTACCTAAATTAGACATCACTAATATCAAATATGACATGTCATCTGGAAGCGTGACATCCTTAGCAGGCTCTTCCACTCTATTAGTCCATTTTAATTCCCGGTGCATTCTAGTTTTGAACAGGCTATAGTGCTACCAGATATCAAATGTTTACAAAATAGGTGTTGCACCTGGTGGGAGGCTGTAAGAGTGTTATGCTAATTCCGCAATGGAAAGTTATGAAATTTCGCAGTTTTGAAAGCGCGACCCTAGATTTGGGTGACACTGTCTTGTCAAATGTGCACCACGGTGTCAGTCAACAGTCTAATCGAGGCAGAAAACGAAAGGTTAGCTTCACTTTTGGTGCTTCGTGCAGCATGGCTTTGGGATTCTCCCAGTTTATTGGACGGAAAATGACATTTCGCCCCTGACATTGATGAGTCTTTGGGGAGTTTTGGAAGAGCCCGCCATTGGCCCCACCAGAGCACGTGACCCCAGCCGGCTATAAATACGGGCTGGGTGTGAAGGAAAAGTTCGATTTTTAGGAATCCTGGCACTAGGGAGGGCTTCGGGAGAATCTTCAAGATGGGAGCAAGCTTTGGAAGGCTGGGATATCAGATATCAGGGGATCTTTCGTAAATCTGGAACAAATAGTTAAATATTGTGGAATCTGCACCGAAAAGCTGGAGAATCTTGAAGAAAGATTGGTCTTGAGAAATCTGGAGATAATCTCTGGAACACTGTTGATGGCCTGATTCTTTGGAAGTCCAGGTGAATTGCCTGTGTCGGGACTCTGCATTGACTCAAAGATTCATTGAAACTTTGAATAATGTTGTTGCGTTTTTATTGGCTGTCAAGAGATTCCTCTTGACGTTGAATGAATCTTTAAAAAAAAATTGTTCTAATAAGGTGGGTCAATCTCGGGGAATTCCGTAATGAAATGGGTGAATCTTAGTTTTTTTTCTCAATCATTTCTGTAAATTTTAGAAACTTCTTCAATAAGTTGAATAAACCTAAGGAAATTATTTAACAAGTTGGATGCATATTGGAAATGTCTTTAATAAGCTGGGTGAATCTTAGGAAATTCTTGAATCAGTTGAGTTAATTGAGGAAGATGTGGTTGAAAGGTTCTTTAGGAAGATTCTTAGGGAATGGTTTAATAAGTTGGACGAGTCGTTGGATGCATCATAGGGAATTCTGTCAGTTGGATGAATCTTCGAAATTATTTAAAAAGTTGAGTAAGTTTAGTCCCTTTGGAATCTGATGCGATTCTTCAAGAGACCCAGGTGAATCTTTTGAATCTTCCAGAGATTTCTGTTTTCTGTTGGAGTTTGGACGAATCTTGAGAGACCTAGAACTGAGGCGATCCATATGAAAGGAGTGTCATTGATTTCGAGTAGCTATTTCCAAAATGGCTTGGAAGATTCTA
>JAQIXS010006336.1:0-10899 GCA_034700785.1 Rossiulus vilnensis | reverse complement strand
AGTATAGAAATGATTCGGGACTTGATTAAAAGTTCGAGTTAGCGGATTATTCGACTTATAGGAAGTCGAGTTATCGATGTTCGACTGTAGCAATACAAGAATAAAACATTTTGAGCAATCTTTTTTTTAACAGGGCAACCTCTACATTTAAGTTCAATTTACTCTCCAAGCTTTCCTCTGTACGTGTAACCACTTTGTAATAATTCAAAACAATTACAAAGGCTTAATTAACATATTATTTGGTGAAAGACAGAATTATTGAAATTACATGTGCAATAAATTTGAATAACAAGTCCCTGAATTTCTCAGATCCTGGGGGAACCCTGAATTGTGTCAAATTTTGAAGTGGTTATCATTTTGGAGCATGCACTGTATGTCATGCAGACCCAGGGTGAAATATATTAAAGTACTAAGTACGGTGAGAAAGAATAATTACCTCCAAAGCTTCTTAAGTGTCATATTCATGCAACCTAATTCCAGAAGATGTGCCAGCCACCAAATCAGGCTGATCACAGAACCATCGAAACTCACCAAAAAAGTTGCCCGTGTGAACCACGATCGAAAAAACCAGAACCCGGTTCCGGATTTTGCGAAAGTATGTGGCGATCTCCCTTCTTTCACGGTCGACACCGACCACGTAATCCCACATCGCAAACAGAAATCGCAACAGCTGGCCATTAGAACACTTCTGGAACATGACCAGGCCCGCACATCCGATTTGGGCACACCATGCCGTGCACAGTATGGCCATGCTCATGGAGTTGAAGTCAAACTTATAGGGCATTACAATCAGAGGGAGTATGAAACTGCAGCCCGTGATCCAGATCAGCAGGTTGATGCAGACGGAATGAATCTTCGAAAAGCCCCAACCGGAACTGCGGCAACAGCTCTTGCGGTTGGCGACAATCGGAAGATCTGAGTTACAGGAGGGTGGTAAGAAGAACATTCCACATAGCTGCATGTACAGCAGGTATGGTTTTAATATCTCGTAGAGCACATTCTGACATCGGTCTCCATTGACGTTTGGTCTGACTTTGCTTTCTCGACCATCAGCCGAGAAATGGTACCAACATTCCTTCGCAGAACTTGTGGCACGGTCAGCTTCCCCGAACGCCAATCTCTTGCTGAAATGCACGTGCTGGACCTTGTTTCTTGCCATGGCTGTTGCAACGTTCTGTGCGAATTCCTAATAATGAACAGCCAAGTGAGCAAGTGAGCAAGTTGGTTATGTGAGAACCAGCATGAGGACAAGCAATGGTTTGCCAATAAAAAACACCTGGAAATAGCACTTTGGCTTTACGACCTTCCTTGATAGTCAGTAATTCCAGGGCCCAGTCGATTCGATCTGAACATTCACTCAGAAAATTGCAGAAAATAAAGAGCTGGGTTAGAGCGAAATTCGGTTAAATTTCGGTTAAAATGTTAAAATTCTCAGAATTGGTGTCAGGTTTCACACGAAATACTTATTATAGAGTATGTATAAGAATGTTTACCTCAATCTTACAGTCTTTAGTTTCTGAATTAGAAACAAAAGATTAAGATAAATTGGAACAAAAACGTAAATCTAAAAGAAAACACTCCAACTAACATCAATGATTCCCTTTACAATGATTCTTGTAATGAGATACCAAATCGGCTCAACAAAGCATTCAACGAAGACATAATTGGCCAAAGTAGGAGAAATGCCAGGAATGTTTAATGTCAAATGATCAGTAAGCAAACATTAAGCCTAGCAGTAACCTCCCAAATAGCAAGAGTTACTGCATGCCTTTCAAGTATGATATAGGTTTTTAAACAAACCAAAATGATTGCAAGGCGGCCTCTTCATAATGACAAGCTAACACATTATGATTAAAATTTCAACTTGTTTGCCAACAAGAATGGAAGGTCGAGCAATTGATCGTTCAACGCCGACATAATTGATGGAAGATCACGCGTGTCAAATAAATAATTTCGTCATCAACAATGGCTATGGTGATATTACAGAAATTTCCACTGCGGCTCGAGCATTTGCCGGATTATTTGATTAAAAAATCATGCACCAATTAATTCCTGTGGATATGAATTATTGTCCATAACTGAGGAGAGAGGAGGATCTCATCCTTATGGATAGAGGGTGTTTGCTAGGAGTTCGACTTAAGCTACTAACTACTTTCATTTCCGGCCAAAACATAACGCAATGTTTATTAAGACGGGAATTCCAAAAATAAATCAGAGTAGATGGTATGACATAGGAATCGCATAATTGTTTGTACAGTGTAGGAAATTTGAGATACTTTGTTTATAAGAACCTCTTGCATTAGAAGTGCAGAATACTGAGTTTGCTTTCTTTTTTTAGACTTCCTTAATTATGACGCATCGCAAACATGTTCAATGAAGAAAGTAAGCAATACTACTTATATAAATTCCCATCGAAAAAATGCTTGCTCTCAATCAGTTCTTGACACAAATGCTGATGAGCTATGAAAACAGAAGGCTGCAACCAATTACAATTAATAATATTAATTTGAAATTTTTCAAAGGGTAACATTTTTAGAATACAATATTTCAGCATTAACACAACGCATCGAGTTATTGTCATTTACCTAATTCTTAAGATAGTAGAAACTGAATTTGATGTAAGCTACATGTACAAGTAACTCACCAGGTAGGCCTTATCCATAAAGGATGCAGCGGTTTGACAACCCAGAAGTTTTGTATTAAATCTAAAGAATCTACTGAAGAAAAGATGTTACACCATCATTGCTCAGCAAAAAAACAATGAAAGAGGAGTTACACTACCACTGCTCAATGCTACGCCTGATGAGAATGTTACACCATCATTGCTCAATGTAAAGAACTCTACTCAATGTAGAACATTGCATAAAAAATGTTACATCTTTAGTGATCTATGCAAAGCACCAAAGAATGTGTTACATCTACTGTTCAATTAAAAGTACTAAAGAAAAAAGTGTTATACCATTTTAGCTCAATATGCTCTATGCCAAGCATTGATGAAAATGTTACACCAACACTGCTCAGTGCAAGGCATTAAGGATACTGCTACACCATCACTGCTCAGTGAAACGCACTGCAGTTACTGTTTCACCAACACTGCTCAACGTCGTCGAAGTCTGCATAAAAAGATGTTACACCTTCATTGCTCAATTACAAGCACTGAATATGTTACACCAAAAACGTGGGTTGGATAATTCTTGTATTCTCTCTACTGTGAGTAAATTGAGAGGGACTAACTGAATGTCTGTCAATTTGTCCATTATCAATCGGATGAAATTACGGAGAGGATTATATTGGTCTGGGGGTCTACTTAGCCAATACAAAAAAATAACTTATTTGTAATCGAAGGGGGGTCACTTTGTACAGATTTGATCCAAAATTTAAGTGTGTTTAAGAATAGGTAAACATATAGGCAAAATGTTAAATTCTTTCCTTACGATGTAACCAGCAGAGGATCGGTCAAGGTTAAATATTTTCCTTAATAAGTATTCATGGATACCCTCAAAATGATTATCAGAACACCAACTCCAAAAATAACCATTATAAGTAATAATTGGAGACGGGGGGGAGTCCATGAGTTTAAAACTCATGTTGTGTTGGGATGTTGTTTAGTTTCTTTTTTATAAGTAGATTATGGATAACACTGATCCTTGCCTTGATGTTTAGCTTTAAAGCCTCCAGATGTCTGCAGAAAGAGACGTTACATTGGATTGTAATCCCCAGATACCTCCAGCACCACCTTTAGTTCTTAAGATTCGAACAAAACTTGTTTTTAGAGGAAGTTCTCTTACCTTTGGCAAATATAAGAGCCTTCGCTTTTTCCAGATATAACACTGATGAATCAAGCTTAAGGTATTTCAAAAGACGTAGTATTAATGAAGACAGCGCATCGTCTGCATAAAGTAGGCAATCTTTTTGCCAATATTGGAGATTAACCTCAAACAGGACAGGTATTTTGGAAGGTCACTTAAAAAGATAATAAAAAGTAGAGGGCTAAACGGGTCCCCTTGTAGCACACCGGAGGCTAATCTTGTTGGGCGGGAGTTTCCGTATGTGGCCAATACCTCCATGGGCATTTGGGCATAAAAAGTGGAGATATCCATTAAAAGATGGGGGAAACCGAGCGTCCTTATTTTCAACCAGAGTAAGGCATGATTAACAGAATCAAAAGCTTTGGATAAGTCTGTCATAAATGTGGATACGGCTGGTTTGGGGTTCGTGTTGTTATGTTTGATGATGGAATTTAAAGTAAAAATGTGGTCTCTGGTTCCCTTATTTCTTAAAAACGCACTTTGTTCATCTGGTATTATGTTATTTGATAAAGCACAGGTTGTTACTCTAGCCGAAATACAGTTTGGCAACTACTAAGACCAGGGAAACGGGTCTATAATTTGATGTAACGTATGTCGCCTTTCTTATGCATTGGTACGATTTTTATTCTTTTCCAGTCGTTTGAAAATGTATGGGAACGTAAAATCTGGTTAAAAATGTTTAAAAGAGAAAGGTTAAAAGATGAGGCGCCACTTTCCAGCATTTCCGGCAAAATCACGTCAAGTCCCGGTGCTTTACCGTCGCGCAAACGGGTTAAGACTGTCTTAAGTTCGGACAATTGCTGTCAGTCCATGTATGGATGCCATGTTTGTGAGGTAAGTCTTCAACCTATGCCATGCTACTCTGGGTGGGGGGACATATAGATTATTTAGATACGAGTCCAACTTTTCCTTGGTGATCACAAGAGTTCACCTCTAGCCTCCTGCTTTGTATTTCCCGGTAAAGTTCCAGAAACATTTGGAATCATTACAATTTATTATTTTTTGTCCCATCATGAGATAAAGGTTGCCTTAGTTATAGCAAAAATTCTTGAAATCCTGTTAAGCGTTTACTAATGCGGATAAGGCGAATTCTTTGGGATTACTTATAAAATCGCCGAGACATGTTTTAAATGTGTTCTTAAGGGCCAGGCAATTCCTGTTGAACCAAGGGGCGTAGCGATACGTTTATGGTGGATGGTTTTAGGAAATATTACCTTATTGCGATTTCTAGCATCTTACAAACCAGATTAGAATATTGACGTATAGAGTCGAGGATTTGATAACCTGGCAATGTGGTAAATTGGGTTATAATGTTGTAAAATAGCTGTGCCTTATCCATTTGCCATCTAGTTCGGTTAGATAGGATTGACTGTGTGATTGGAAAGGTCGGATTTTTAAGAGTTAAGACTGGTTAAAAGGGTAAAATGTTGTGAGAGTTGAAAATGTAAAATTTGAAAGGCCAATACTAAGTGGATGGCTGTCACCACACACCAAGTAGTCGATCACAGAAAAAGATGTTGTATCATAATGTGTGGGGCTTGCAGTATCGTCTTGTACTACCATTTATCAGGTGCATACGATGTTCATTTAATTTATCAATCAGTCATCTTCTCCTGCTGTTTACCACTTTGTCGGTGGAGTACCTTAAATTAAGAAACATGCAGAACGTTGTTATGAATTAGGGAATTTAAATAAGTGTTTCTAGATATGCCCTCTTTTGAGCAGCAACAAACAGCCATTTGATATTTTGAACAACAAAGTACATCAAGTTGAGAGAATTTGGCGCTGAATCCACAAAAACTAACTGGAGATAAGATACAGCAGTGGCCAATTTGATCACTACCCCGACTTCTTACACAAGTAGTAGACAGTAGCTACTATGGCATGGACTTGGCTGGCCGTCACCCATATTTCCTGATGTGGCGTTTCCGTTCATGAAACTTGAAGATGAGGAGATCTTGCTAAGACTGCGCGATAAATGTGGCTGTTTATGGTTTTTATACATTGGCTGTCGACCGGTGTGGTCACTTACGGGTTTTTTGTTGGGCCGAGCGTCACATCGAGTCATTAGAAGAAATTTTGTTAGCTATTGGTTACTGGCAAAGAAAGTATTGACGACAACCACGCTCGCCCTGTATACATCAGAAATTAACACTTAGGTTCAACAATGTCTAAATCAGACAAGATTCTTTAAGTATTTAAGCCAAGCGATTTTGGCTAGCTCCAAATTCATCCATTTTCATTTAAAACATCTCCATTCTATAAAAATGAGCACATGACATGCCTGAGTGATATTGACTAAACATATGTTAAATCACAAAATAAACTATCAATCACAAGCAGGAAGTTACTTTCACTAGCCACATGCAATTTTTGCACAATGAGGGCAGTGATGCTGCAACCCTCACTTCATATAAGGATTGATTTTTACACACTTATATTTGGCGAAATGTTTACAAATTCACATTTGTGTTGCTGAAAATGATAGTTTACAAAGGGTATTTTAAAAGTCGATTGAACTCACTCGTTTGGAAATTACATGTAATAAAGATATTTTACATGTATGATAGGCCCAAGGAATTTATGACAGGGTGTTTTACACTGCAATTTTGAAATTCCAGAAATACACAGGACTTCAACTTGTATTACCTTTCCCCAAGACTAAATAGAACGATTATTTTTAGTTAAGTTGTCATGTTGACCATTTTTTGAGTTCATGCATAGGCCACAAATACATGCACATGTAGATATTTCTTTAGCGATGACAAAAAAACATGCAATTAGCTGATATTTATGAAAATCACAGCATTACACTAACGCAAATGGACAAAATATGCTGGTAGTTAGTATCAGTAAAACTGGTGTCACTCCTAAGGCCGTTTTGTGACAAAAGAAAATTTGAAAATAAATTTGAAATTACAAATTTCAGCATTAAGTTAGGACTCTTAGGCATCATGTGGCTGGTACTTAGAATAAAGTAATAAGTGGATATCACAGCCAGTTTAGTTTAAGCGACGTTTCGCACATTTATTTTGTGCTTCATCAGGCTCTAAAACACAAATTAATAACATCAGTTCAATTATTTACATCAATTCAAACCTGGATGTAAGTGGCATTAATTGGTTACATGTTAATTGACATATAAGTGCCTACCATCCCGCATCATTCTTCATCATATTTACATTACAGGCGCAAATCGGCCCTTAGTGCTCTACATTGATACCTATAGGTGTGGTTACATTTCTAGGTTAACTAAAGTTAATAATTGTGAGCGTTCTATGTGATTTACATACCTAATGCTTCCTGATTATGGATTAAAGAAGTTGTGGCTGTTGTGAGAGGACGCCATTATTACTAGAACAGTGTGGCATATCCCTATGCACTTACTGTTAAAAATTAGTTAATTGAAATTTGGGCAATTTTTATTATTGAGTGCAATTTAGTTTTTTTTTATCTTGAAGTTCGAATCATTTGTGGTCTCACTAATTGAGTGTTTTATAATTTTTTTTGTCTTGGCAAGGTCGTTATTTTTGTTGGGACCATTGTTTATGGTCATCATGTTGATTTGGGGCCTTCCCGCCATTTTTTGAATTGGGTGTAATTCCCTCTGTCTTGTGTTTGACAGGCGGCAATTTTTAATGACAGCAGATGTTATGGTGCTGCTATGGTGTTATGGTACATTACAATTCGTAATGTAAGGTTCCACTTCCTGATTAGTATCGTATCAAGATTTCCTCCACTAACGTAGAATTTTCATGGCCATCAATTCCATGCATTGAGTCTTCTGTCCTGATGACAGTGTCCCCACTGAAAATCATCACCTGGAAATACGGCACCATTTCCAATTCCGGCCCTATGTTGAACGCAGCCATTAGTCTTGGGGGTTTCACTTAAGATTATCTGCACCCATGATGTTATATTTTTACAGACATATTCGAGCAAACAGACTGTTTTTCAAAACTGCCATCAGCACTGAACTGGATTATCACGAAGAAGTAGGTCATAAACACACTAAAAATCTGGAAAGAACAAAGCATTTGAAACGCATGACAACATCCAAAGACTGCCAATGGGACCACAATTTGTGCAAGAAATTCCATAAGAGCACATGTGGATGACAGCAGCTACACTCACCGTTAGCATGAAACTTTTGGTGATGGTAAACAGCCCCCAGCCCGTCAGGCCAACTTGCGGGCCAGCCACCCGGCTGGTGAACAACACCATCTGTACAGAACATGCCAGCAATGTCCAATTAACTTTTTCGGAACGAGTAAGAACACTTGCTTGGACAATATTAAGAGGTTATTCCGACCTGCATCAGGCTCCGGTGGCTCATGTTGGCAGTAGGAATAGCGTGCAAGTCCTCCAATATTTTGTGGGCCTATACGGTAAGCAGGGTAATAAAGAATTCCATTTAAAAATATTCCACAACTTGCCACCTTGCACCTAGTGGATAAATCAATATTCCTAATCTGTCCAACGATTATGCAGTCACAGAAAAACATCGTCTTAAATCCAATTTAACACAATTTTGCCAGAAGAACAATTTTCAACATCCGTGACTTTTACAGTAATTGGAAAAAGTTATCTGACCACCCTGAACATATAAAATTCAAAAACATGCCGCATGCAAATGCTAATAATGCTATATGATGTAAATTCCTCATCTCTGTTAACCTGCAGAGGATTTGTTCCGTATTCTGTAAATTCCATGATTTTAAATAACTTTTCCACGCCATTAAAAACTAGTTGCCATTTGATTCCAAAATGTAAAAAATTGTAATTATAAAACTGCTGAAAGGTGGTACAAAAGAGGAAATTCCTTTGAGGTGTAATGGCCTCAACTATTTCATAACTCATGACTTCACATGCCATTTGAAACCTACATGTATGCTGTGAAAGCAAAAGTAATATTGACATGCTGGACTTCCCTAATTTAAAATAAATCACTATTCCCATAGTATTCCTTGGACTTCCAATTTTCTAGACAATTCGTTCTTCCAGGACCGGGGAAACTGTTTAATTTATGAAGAACTTCATTGAGCTTTAACCACCCTGAGTGTGTCCTAAAATTAGGAAACACCAAGTGCCATCACTGATTAGTGGCAACAGTATGATAATCTCTAGATATTCAGTTACGTCATGGAAGCTCATAACGTTTGGCATTTTGCACAAAGCATCATTAGTTACACAAACAGATGGTGCAATCAATAGGGCAAGTGATGAATGATTAGCCCAGAAAATTAATGGCAACAATATCGAACCAAGGATAACGGAATGTGCTAGTAAGCCCTACACTAGTCTCGTGTGTCATTCGATTAGTTTCAGAAGCTAAATTAGCAAATTAAAGCTCAATTATTAAACGTCACATCGCATTTGCATTTGAAGTGTAAATAGACACCGGTGGCATCGGGAAAGGCAATTTAGATAATGGTCGCGTTAAGTGTTTCCAGAAAACCCCACTTGGCGTTCCACCTCTGCACGCGCATTACCCACAGAATTAATCTAGATGAGAGCTAAGCCAATAAAACTCAAAACTTAACAGACCAACAACTTTCAACATTGCATCCACAATATTACCAAAACCAGACTCAACCTCGGGGGTACCAACATGTTTTATGACCACAACATGTCCGTAACATACTCCACTTCCACAGGGAACATGGAAATCAATAGTATAATGGCGATATCCTGTGATATTGCATGTTAGTCCTCAATAAAACGGAAGTAACTTAGTTTACTGTTATATCAAGATTGCTATCTGACTCCAACTGGTATAACAACGTTTTAACACTTCAGTAACATAAAAAAACACGTATAAATGGATAATGATTATCATTTTTGTCCATCATCAACCATTACCTCGTACTTCTATGTACTTCATCAGTGCAAGAAGTTTGCTACATGCAAAGTTCAGTTCAATAACTTAAAGCAATAACAAATACCTACAGAGGTATTGACTTTGGCGGCAGTAAGCGACAGCAAAATTATGATGGTGACAGCACAGGTGGCCCAAAAGAGCTCTATGATGGTTGCAATGCCCGAATACTCAACAAAAAGTATGCGGTACATGGCGAAGCAGAGATTCCCAAGATTGGTGATGTACATGGCCAGGAGGAAGAAGCCGAAGTTGTCGTCTGCCAGCTGGACCATCTGGACGATTTTCTGGTACTTTACTCGGTAATATTCAGCGTCGAAGGCAGTGTCTTCCGAGCCCTGAGCGTCTAGCTTGGCGATGGCCCTCCGGATGGCCTGATTGGAGCTCTCCAGTATAAAGCTCAGGGTCAAGCTAATGATCACGAAAAGGCCACTGGGCATACACCAAAAGGGCGTGATGAAGAATAGGGCCACCAGCCAGAAGTTGATATAGCAGAACGCCCAGAAAGGCGAGAACAAGTCGTCCACCGGCAATGGCTCGAACTTGCCCAAGCCAGGAATGAGACCGTGCATCATCAATACACAACCTATGAGATAAAGCAAAGCACACATGAAGTCGACTGAAATGCTACAATACCAAAATGTGCTTTCAGTCAAATTGAGCATTTGTTAAGCCATGCCAATGTCTCCATTTTCTGACACAAATTTGTTATCTTCTGCAAATCAGGAATTGGTTACCATGCTTCATTCATGGCCTGTCATAAGGTCATTGAAGATGTGACTGTGATAGAATTGAAATCGGTTTAATTTACAATGTTTTTTCAAAAAAAATCAGGTGCTTTTCGGTTAACACAAAGAAAATGTTTTAAAGAAACCAAGAAATTCCTTCTCCCCAAACAACCACTGCTTCACAAACAGTTCTGATAACAAACAAGTTCTGCTGCTGTGAACAGTCAACAGGGTTCCCACAGTTTCTGAGAAATGAAATCCTTTGAACTTTCCTGGTTCTTCAGGTTATGAATTTTATTTTCCCTGATCAATATGGGTTTCCCATCGACCTAAGGTTGGCAAAAAAATGTCCAGGTTTTAAATTTCGGTATTTTTTCAGATTACAAATTGTATTCCTTATGCAATTTTGTGTTTAATATAGCAATACAAGAATAATACATTTCGAGCAATCTTTTTTTTAACAGGGCAACCTCTACATTTAAGT
>JAQIXS010006335.1:0-10901 GCA_034700785.1 Rossiulus vilnensis | reverse complement strand
GTTTTCGGACGCTCGGACCACTCGGTCAATTCGTTGATGATTTCATTATTATTATTATTATTATTATTATTATCGCTTTTTTGTTTCTACTTTCGTGTCAATTAACATATCGTGTCTCGAAATGATCGATCGTTCGTCGCAAATCCGGTTTTTTTTATAAAAAAAATCAGCGAAATCAATGACGAAGAAATCAAGTTGTGAATTTAGGATTTTTTGAAATGATATCAAATAAAATAATTGTGCTTTTCAGTTCGATTCGTATTTTGTTTCGATTGATGTTTTCTACACTTTGCATCGGTCGTCTAATAGTAAAACTAAGCATCTCATTAATATTACTTGGAAATGTTAGATCATTCGCTGCTAGTAGGGTACGGAGTTGAATTGAATTGAATCGAATCATGTATTAATCGGTGATTATACTCGATTAAACTTTAGCATGACAGGTATTCCCTTCGTATACCTTTTTTTAGTTCAACCTTAAATATCAGTTGAAATATCAGTTTGAAAAATCTGCCTACGTGTAAAAAATTCAAAGGAGGTTGCCACGCAGGGAAGCCCCGTTTCAGGCGGTCCCGTAACTTCTTTTTTCTTCAAATTTCTAAAAAAAATTGATAAATAAACGGTGTGTAGCATTTTGAAATTATAAGCCCGGGCCGAAACCCCAGTTTACGACCAATTCTACATTGGTATAAATAAATCTAACAATTATAATAAGTATTTGAATCGAAAAATGTGCCTGTAGTATTTGTAGCACGGTGGACATACGCCCTTTTGTCTCATCCTTAAGCATTCTGTTTGGCCAAATGAATATCATTTTGGTATTTCTGATTTAGGCGTGATCCCCTATAAGGGTAACTTTATCGATTTCACTACAATATATTAATATTACGAGACAAACATTTCACGCAAGAATAATAATATAAAAAAACGAAATTATAATTCGTATGAATGGTCAACTGGTATATCACAGATAACTACGTTACAGGAGATGTGAAGCGAATGATGACATCGAGTCGTCCATCGCGAGGTCATTTTGCGGTCAGTCGCAACATGACACAAGGGAGATGACGTCAGGCAATAAACAATGTCCTAAATCCTCACAAAGTGATCGATGACGACATAACTTATAAAAGGCACCTCTTTAAGTGAGCTCTGTCCCACTAATAAAAAGAACTTAAATGATCATATAGAACGAAGTGAAGTGAAACGAGTTACGTGAGGCTCTCTTCCCAAGAGTGTCTTGAAGTTTTTGTGAGATGATGGTTGGTCTCATCAACGGCATCGCAATCGTCGCTCTTCGCTCTTCTGAAAACGCTTTTCCTTCATCGATAAAAAAGATGAAATGCCCTTTTGAGAGTTGCATTTCGTAGAGGTTCGAACTTTCGATTTATCAGTCAAACACAGTCAATTTCGATCAATTGATCAATTCAGGAGGAATGGTACTGGTATCATCATCGATCAATTGATCAATTCAGGAGACATGGACATGATACTGGTATCATCATCGATCAATTGATCAACTCAGGAGAAATGGTACTGGTATCATCATCGATCAATTGATCAATTCAATAGGCATGGCACTGTCTCATCATCGATAACCGCAATAAATACAATTACTCGTAATTAGAGCATTGTTCTAATAACGATTGGCTGCGTTTTCTGATTGATCAAAGTTCGATTCGCCCCATCCACACGAAGAAGAGAAAACTGGGACCAAAGATGGCGCTTTCAACGTTGCTTTCGCGTTTTCCTCATTGTTCTTCAGGTTCTTTCATATTAATTAGGAGGTTAATTTCATGGATGGGGCGGATGATCAAATGGAGAGCGAAGGTCTTTTCTTGCCGTTTCTGGTGGTGGTCGATTTGGCGCTCTTCAGTCCGAACACCATGCCGAACATCTTGGAGACGGTGATGACGCCGAGGCGCCTCCTGATGGGGATGGTGCGCAAGAGTTGCACCGACCTGGCCTCCCTGAGCACGCTGCTGAAGGCCAAGCTGACCCCCACGTAATTGTCGGCGGCGGACACTTCGTAGAACTGGCAGCCGTAGCTGAGGGACAGTTCGTGACCGTCGTCCACGGCCACCCTGCGAGAGTGGTCAAGGTCCCTCTTGTTGCCCAGCAGGATGACCGGCACGAAGCGCAGCACCTTCGTCTTCTGGATTTTCTCCAGAAGATCTCTGGCGCTGGAGAAACTCTCGCGGTCGCAAATGCTGTACACGACCACGAAAGCGTCGCCCCACTGCAAGTGCTCGTGCAGACAACCGGAAGACTACATTAAAAGACACCGGAAGTGGACGTCATTAGCACCGGCGGACAAGTGCTCCAACCTTCACACCCACATACACCCGAAGAACCATTCCACACACCCTCAAAAAAAGAGAGTATAGGCCACCAACAACGACATTCCAGAGAAGTCCACTAAAGGGACGGTTGCACCGAAACAAATTAATTAAGGATTAAGCCATTGCACCACAGCAGGTTAAAAACTAACCATGGGTCGACGTTAACCCAGTCCTCCAGGTTGACCTTTTAAGGTTCGTGACAGTTAATCAAATTTTACCCAGAATTCCTAGCTGCAACAGGACCATATCCACTTGAATCACTGGATATCAGTATTTCCCAGTATTTTCCTTAACAACATAAAAGTATTAAATACGTAAAGATTTAAGTTTGGAGATCTAATTCTTAAAATAAATGTAATAATAAGGTTAATTTAAAATAATATTTTTATTTTCAAAAAAAATTGTACACTGATGTAGCCTGAATCTCATGATTTGTGGTGTCTTTCTAAAAATTTCGCCAACGGCTTTCCAATGGCGTTTAATTAAATTTCATTAATAGTATTTAATTAATTAATTCTTCAATTAATGGTATTAATTAATTTATTTAATTAATGCTATTAATATGGAGAATGATGGAGTAATTAATGGTATCGACGTGATTATATTGCTTATTGATCAATCCAGCCCTGATCTACTAATTGTTGCGTATATTCGTGTAAATTTCAATGAACTGTTACACTTTTTTATACCGATTGAATAAAGAGTATACCGAAGACGTACAGTGAAGTTTGAAGTCATGAAAATAGATAAAGAAGTGAAATCGCCATAGAGGGCGTTGCTACGTCGATAACTGCATTTCAACACCTTAGGTAATTGCATTGAACCGTATGCCCCCCAAAAAAATTTAAAAAAATAATAATAAAATTTTAAAAAAAATAAAATAAAAAAAATATTTAACAGGGAAATCGAGAGTGGGATGGAGACATAAAACCGTCAAAAATTATCCTAAGCTTAATTTCAGGTTTTCATCTTTTTTTCATGATCATGCATTTAAGTAGCAAAGCGGAAGTGAAGAGTAGAAAAGGCCGGAGGTTAGGATTAGGATTAGGATTAGCGATTAATAATAACACATTATATTTATCATCCGCTGCTGTCGTCGCTTTAATTAATTTCGTACCTGGCATCTGGACGTGTC
Source organism: Rossiulus vilnensis (assembly GCA_034700785.1). Lineage (NCBI taxonomy): Eukaryota > Metazoa > Arthropoda > Diplopoda > Julida > Julidae > Rossiulus > Rossiulus vilnensis. Next base: position 7,424 of record JAQIXS010006335.1, on the reverse strand, counting down.
CAGTATTTCCACGTCGTTGGTCACTTCGTCAAACGTCACGGAATGATGATAAACAAAATCTACGTATAAAAAAAAAAAAAAAAGACAAAACACAAAAATGTACAACAAATAAATAAATAAAAGTGGACGAAAAGTATACAATCATACTAATATTTGTAGTCCCAAAAAAACCACTATAATACTGGTATCATTAAGCATACCGATATCAGTAGTCCTAAAAACCACTATACTACTGATATTACTAAGCTTAATAATATTAGTAGTCCCAAAATAATATAACACTGCTATCTCTAAGCATACTGATGTTAGTAGTCCCAAAAACTACCATAATACTGATATCACTAAGCATACTAATATAAGTAGTTCTAAAAACCACTATAATACTGATATTTTTAAGCATACCGATATCAGTAGTCCCAAAAATCACTATACTACTGATATCACTAAGCATAATAATATTAGTAGTCCCAAAAAAATATAATACTGACATCACCTAGCATACCGATATTAGTATTCCAAAAAAACTAAGATATCAGTATTATGTCCCAATATTAGTCTTAAAAACCACCATGATACTGATATCACTAAGCATACTGATATAAGTAGACCCAAAAAATACTATAATACTGCTATCTCTAAGCAATATTATTAGTCCCAAAAACCACCATTATACTGATATAACTAAGCATACTGATATCGGTAGTCCTAAAAACCACTAAAATACTGCCATCACTAAGCATGCTGATATCAGTAGTCCCACAAACCACCATAATACTGATATAACTAAGCATACTGATATCGGTAGTCCCAAAAACCGGTACATATATAGTGATATCAGTGTAAACCCGTACCAATATTAGTACCTAATTTTCCTAACAACCTAAATTTTCGACACATCCTGCCAACGGTCGTTTCGTTTCAATATAATTATCATATCAACCGTCATCTCGTTTTAATAATTAGCGTCTAGGAAACTGCCTTCAGGCGCATAAAAGGGGTTTAAAGAGATTTAATCCGTGAGAAACAAATCCTTTTTTCCAGGGCAGGACGGGTTTTTTTTTATTTTTATTTTTTATTTTTATAAGGGGATGCCCCTGTTGCTATCGTTCGCCACCTTATTATGTATACATTTTATTTCCTCGTTCTTTCGTAGAGGTTTTTTTTTTTAAAAAAAAAGTTTATATAAAAACCAGCTATCCCTTAATAAGCAGCCGATTGCACCAAACGTCACGCGTAATAGAGAGAAAATGGCCGCCAGCATTAATAACCGTAACATTATCGTTATTAACTCGCCAAAAGTGAAATGGAACGGGATATCCAACAGGTTGACCACTTGACCCGCATGCAGCTCACTTGACTCTTTCCATTAACGAAATTCGCTGAACCGAGTTAAAACCCGAGGTAAACCTCTGGTTAACTAAGGAAAAAGCATTGCACCCACAGATGGTTAGCAGTTAACCACCGGTTAACCTTAACCCAGAATAAATGCATGTAGGCAGGGTTAACCTAAGGTTTGTAACATGATGGAATTTTACCCAGAATTCCTAGCTGCAACGGGCCATATCCATCTTCACTTTAACCAGGGTTAAAAATCTCTATAGTAAAATATTGCAACAAAAACCTACATGTATCAACCCTTAGATTAACACGTGGTTACAGGTAACCCCAGATTAGTTAACCTTTCGTTTAACCTACAATGGTGCAACCGGTCTTCAATGAACAATTTTAAATCTTTAAATTTTAAAAATTCAGAATAGCTCTTTTTTTTGTGAACGATTTATCGCTAAAATTGACAAAAATTCCTCAGGTGAAACAATTTGCATTTTTGGAGACATCCGCATGCCTTTATATTAAAAGTTTCTGCTGGGATTAAAAGGTGTTCTTAGATTAATCACAACGATGATAAAAATCTTTATTCCGGTTTATTTATTTATATTCTGATAGGAAAAAGTAACGTGAATGTGCCTAAGACCACTTAAAACATAAAACAACACTCAGTCAATATTCAAATACAATTTAGCGTGAATAAATTTCTCAAATCCAATTCAATTAAAAAACCTGCAGAACACCCAACAACAACAACAAAAAGGTTTTAATGATAACGTTTTTGCATAATTTATAGCATTGCATTTTCGGCCTATTTTCCTTCGAAATTCAAGAAGAATTTCAGTGAAATTTAGACGAATTTTTAAAGCGCTTTAAATCGGATATGAATTCGAGGAAAAAAGTTTTTGTTTTCTTTTTGCTCTGCAGTAATATTTTATGTAAAAAGGTAATATTTAAAAATATAGAAAACCAAGCAGAATTTTTGTAAACACGTATATATTTAAATTAAACTTTTTCAAAATTCACCGTATGCATGCACGAAATAAAAGCCAAAAAAAATATTATTTTTGGCTTTAATAATAATAATAATAATAAATAAAAGAGGTGCGTCTGGGTGGCTAACGTCCGCAACGACCCTCTGGGGTTTAACCCCTTAAAATCTTGATAAATTTCCTGTTTTTTCATCTCGTACTTAACACCCCGCCTCCTCCTCGTTAAAATCATTCCAGTTGAGAAAAATATATAATAAAAAAAATATCCGTTTTGTTAGACATCTTAACCGCGGGGATGAGCTTATAAATAACGAGCATGATTTGCATAACGCGAGAGGTCAAGGTCAACGCTAAAGGTCATTGACAAAATAAAATACATGCTACATGCAGGATTGGTATTATAATCAACTTTGGTAGTTCCAAAAAACACTATAATACTGATATCACAAAGCATACTGTTATCAGCAGTCCCAATTACCTGAATGTTTATAGTGATATCAGTATAGATTGATACTGACATCTGTAGAGAATCGCAAACTGATATTTTCTTCAGGGAGTTAACCTAAGGGTTGATAGGTTTTTGTTGCACCATTTTACTATAGGGATTTTTAACCCTGGTTAAAGTAAACGCGCCAGGAATTGTGGGAAAATTACCTTATATTACAAACTTTATGTTAACTCTGCTTTTTGGCTGGATTAAGGTTAATCCATAGTTAATCTCTAACATGCTTTGGTGCAATGCTTTTTCTTAGTTAACTAGGTGTTTACCTTTGGGGTTTTACTTTACTTCTTTTGGTGCAACCGGCACTAAAAAACGTTTTTTTTCCGCTTTTCAAATACAAGAAATATTCATTGGAATTATTTATTTCCTTGTTAATTATAATTAAAAAATTTAAATCCTTACCTTTATTTGAACTGTATTCACCGATGTAACGCTTGGTCAGATAGCGGACGGTAACGGCTTAAAAGTACAAAAAAAAGAATAATAATATTAATGCCATGACAATAGATGGTAGACCGGAAGTGACCACCGACTAGATGCTTTTAAGTTTGTCATTTATGATCCTTTAATGTTCTCAGATCCGCCACTGACCGCAATATAATTTCTCTATATTTTTTTCATACTTCTTTATCATTTATCGAAGACGATATTATTATTTATGGTCATCGAAGGAGGCTTTCAAACTGTCATTTCAAATTTTCAATCCACTCTGGAACTCCTTTGGGTTGGTTTTAGATTGGATTTACCATCCAAGGGGTGCCCTTAAGCTACTGGACATTCAATTTAGCGACCATGTACATGTAAGGGAGTGTACGTGTACATTACATAAATCACAAAACCACTTTGATTTTTTTAACCCCCTGTCCCTTGCGACCAAGTGTCCAACAGCCCAGCCCTTGCCTCTTAGTATCACGTGGTCAGTTCAATATTTATCCCCCTCATCATTTACAAAAATAATTTAACACGTTAAATATAAACCATGAATCATCTTCCCACACGAGACAAAACCATTTTTACTATCACGAGAGCCATCCACTTAAATCCGTCTTTATAAGAAATTTGATTATAAATATCACAAGTATAAATAAATGCTCCAAATGAGAGCAGTCCTGAACTTTATATACTCTTGATACTCTTCTACTCAATTTACGTCTCTGGAATAAAGTTTTATTATTATCATTATTAACTTTACTAGAAAACTGTAACCACAATCAAAATTGCAATTTAAAAAACACAAACCCTCTACAAACTGATGATAATTTATTTATGGTGCAGACCAGCTCTGTTCAGACACTACAACAATTTCTCAAAGCAAAAATATAGGAAATATAAGAAAAATAGGATATCTTTTCAAAATACAGGAATATGAAATATAGGAGGGCTGGAATGTCTGCTACAGAGAGATAACGTTGTATAAAGACTAAAAATTGGGTGTATGAAATTACGTGTTGAATTGACTTATCTTCCAAATGATACCATAAGTATAAAAAACGTCCATTTGGATGTATTCGATCGTGTTAAAGATGAGCCAAAAGCATGCCCATCATGCACAAATATTAAAGGCACATTTTTTGCTTCAAATAATTATTATAATTGCTCCGTTTATTTTCACCAATGTAGAGTTGGTCGTTCACCATGGTTTCAGCTTTGGTTTATAATTTTAAAATGCCCTCGTTTATTTATAAAAAAAAGTAAGAAATTTTAAACTCCTTAAACGGGGGCTTTCCTGCATCGCAACCTCTTTTGAATTTTTTGGGCGGATTTTTCAATTTTCCTCATTTTTTTGTATAAATACACATGGGCATTTTGAAATTATAAACCAAAGCTTAAACCCTGGTGGACGACCAATTCTACATTAAGAAAAATAAATCGAGCAATTATAATGAGTATTTGAAGCAAAAAATGCGTCAGTAATATTTTAGCACGGTGGGCATGCTTTTGGCTCATCCTTAAGCACAAATTTACTGGCGTTTTTTTTTTTTTTTTTTTTCCTTTTCAAAGATTTATGGACGACCCATTGCCTACTTTAAAAGCGCAATAGTCGTCAATAAATACACGTTAAACAAAGTGAAAAGAAGCCAGTCTGATCGTTTTATTGTGCTTTATCGTCGCCACCCTCCCAAATGCATGACCACCACCTGAATGACCTCCTCCTCCTCCCTTGCATATTTATCGACGAGGGGATTGCCCTTTAATTTCACTGACACTATTTGGCCCATCACGCACACATGTACATGTACCTCTTTCATCCCCCCATCACTTTTGAAATTAAGCTTCGTCATTGGTTTATAGCCCTATACAGTAACTCAGAATAGGTTATTCAATGAAGGTACCTACCTGCAGCCCTGCACCGATAAATAACTTCATTGTTGGAATACCGATCAATCCTGACCAACATAATAAATTGCGACTGCTAGTCTACCCCTGGCTCGTTTTTTTTTCTTTCGTTTTGTTTTCTTTACGGACACGGATCTAGAGTTCCGTACGTTGACTGTGTCACTTTGATTTTATTCACCAATTCATTCCCAGAATGCTTCAAATTCCTGCTTCGCGAGTTCAAACAACCGTAAAAGTTGCTGGCGGGAAAGCATTGATTTGAAAAAAAATTAAGATGTGGAATGGGAAAAAATAATGGACAGTTGTGGCACATACACCCAGTTTTAAATCTAAAAATTGGATAACTGGGACAGGATGTTCGAGTAATAGTGTTAAAGTCAGGTAACAGACGAATGCTGTAAAACGTTTGTTACTTGGTTTGAGTAATAATTTTTGCTATCGTTCTTAAGTCACACTTTAAAGTTTGAAAAAAAGTTTATAAGTTCTCTAAGTTTACAGTGTGACTTTATACAGGGAGCTCATTGATTTAGACCTTTCAAGTCAAAAAAAGAAAATCAAGTTTATAGAAGCACGTGACACGACATTTTCAAGAAATCTTGGGAGTTAAAATTTGTCAAATTTAGTATTGAATTTTCGTTTATTTTTTAATGTTCAACTCCATTTGGAGGGCAATTTTGCATTGACCTGCCTTAGATTTTTCCACGTCCACTCGTTAACGTCTTTAATTGTTTTTAATAAATTTTTGTTAAATTTTTCAAGTGAGCAAAAAAATAATAATTTTGACATGTGTACATTTAATTTAATTTTTAATTTTTACATTGAAAAATAGGTACCTGTATGTACATGTCGATATTCATTGCTCATCATTCGAAAATGGGTTAAGGAAATTTGCCAAGGGGATAAACACAACTGTACCTGCCAAAGACGAAATCAGACATCGATTAACGCGTGCGACTTTCGCCTAGTGAGCGATTAATTTAATTAAACTCGTATTAATTAAACTTCGTGATAAATTAAGGCATTCGCTGCTGGCGGCCATCTTGTTTTGCTGTTCTAACTTCTGGAACGCCACGTTCCACGGTAACCGTGGTTTCCATGGAACAGCACGCGACCAAAACATTCGAAAAATGAGAAAAGAACGGACGCCATGTTTCGCAACCGAAAAACGGATAAATTATGCAATTTTGCTTCATCACTGATGTCTAATTTCGGCTTTGGCAGGTATTCATCCTCTTGGCAAATATCCTTAAACTTATGCAAATGGAGGATATGTCATACGATTTTTTTCTCTTTTTTAAGAAATGGATTCCTGTGCATGTACACTGTATATAATGTAGATGCTGGACTGACTGAGCTGTGCCATGTCTTTAAACTTCAGGATCTTAAATTATTATAATGGATTATTATATAATTAATATAATTGGGTTTTTTTTAAATGTTTGTTCCCCTTCGATTCCTATAGATAATAGATAGCATCGAAGGACAAATTTGGCGATTAATAACCTGCTGAAAATCAGTATACAATGCATAAGGTCTATATCATGACTTTTCTATGGCAATATGAACTGAATTAAACTTCATAACATTTGTATTACTTCTTATTCACGTAGTAGACAGTAGACAGCCACACATTTGCGAAGGCAAATGTAATACATATATCGGTATACATGTATATGTCAACCTTATGATTTTCAAGATAAATCATTTTTCTCCCCAGCATAATTATTCATTCAAAGGGAATTAATCATTCCTTCAAGAACTGAAGGAAAACGAAATTTGGATAAACATCGCTAATAAGGAAATGAAAAGTTCAGACCAGTCTCACCTGATTTTCCCACCTGTCCGCTTCCCAGGACGACAACCTTGAGCGTGTTGACATTAGCCATGGCGAGGAGGGCGGCACATGGCGCGAACTGACCACTGTCCACTCGGGGTCATTCGCGAGCTCACCCTGCTGCTATTTGGGACGAGCTCCGAGCTTCAACTTCAGCGTCCTTCCGAGCGTCCAGCCGCCAAAAAAGTGAAAGTGATGTTGCTTGGAATTTTAAAAAAAGCTGAAAGAAGGTGGCCGAAAAATGCGCTTGACCCGTTCTATGATAGCCATCCCCCCTCCCCTCCCCACCACCTCCTATCTCTAGGCGCGTCGCTTTAATTGGACGAACAGGTGAGTGACGTCGACGGACATTAGGCGCCGTACTGACCAACACATAGCCAAAAGCGCATTCCCAATATTTAAAAAAAGGAGGGGGGTGTCCATAAATATAACA
>JAQIXS010006334.1:0-10903 GCA_034700785.1 Rossiulus vilnensis | reverse complement strand
CGATATTTTTTCCATAACGTGGTATGTGCCACACGTATTGCATCCCAAATAAACATAACTTTTGCGGCAATAGGGCACAACCAGTATATCAGGTGGGAAATGGTCCATAAAAAACGAATTGGAGAAGGATGGGGTGGGGTCAAGCACCTACGACGTTATGGTTTGGTTCAGTTCATTTGCTGGCGAGAAAATGTCATCCTTTAATAAAGTTTCCTCCTATTAACAGACACGATGTAAAACACTTTTTAAGCATTCATCGTCATCACTACATTTATTAAACACTATTAAATATGAATTTCGCCAACAAATATTCCAGAAAACTATCAAAAAGATACGCTCGAAGATTGAATCAAATAACATCTAAATGAAAAAGCTACCAGGAAAAAAGTAAGTATGGTGTAGATAATTATGGTGTTTGGTTTAAAAAGTTCTTACATTGGCATCAGAAGCTACTGGAAAACCACAACAGAAAATCAATTTTAATTCTTGATTTTTTTTTTACTGGCAGCTACAACTCCCGTGCAAAGGGTTGTGTGGGATGGTGAACCCTAAACCCGCCAGGACCAAAGTTAATGGACTCAATTGCAATACTGCACCCCAATCTTTTTAACGACCATTGCCAACCCACTAAATAATGAAGCGGTTGACCACTACCTTGTCCGCTAATAATCGCACACTAAGTACCAACGAGCCAATGTGACTTAGTGAGAGGTTGGGAACTGTCAAGTTGGAAGAGGTTTCAGAACCCTTATGAAGATGGCGCATGTTAATATCAATGTGAAGAGTCTATCAATCTTTCCTGTCCCATAACTCATTTTCCATCGGTTCTATTGGTTTCGGCCAAATCCATTCTAGTTTTTTTTACAGAAAATAGCTCACAACAATTACGCAGCTTATTATTTTAGAAAAAAGACTAATTATTGTATGGATTTTTTAATATTATTTTGTTAAATTTTAAATTTGAATATTTTTGTATAAGAGACTACATGTATGTTTTAGTACATTCGATGTCGTTCATATTTTTCTCTCTCTATGTGCCGCTTACTCCACCCCTCTATTCCTAATACCCATACCTAATATATTTATGTTGAAAGCATTGTTGCTTTAACTAACAATTCTCTTACGATTTCAGACGTTTTTGATCGAAAAATTAGGCCAAATCTCAGGTGGAATGTAACAGATCTGGCAATTTCGCCTTTAAATTCCCCCACACTCCAATCTATCCTGCTCCGGACCAGATTCAAGATGGCGTCTCCATCTTCCTTTTCCTTTTCAGCGAGAGGCATTAGGTATGCAGCAGGAAATGGCGGTTGCTGATTTCCATTTTCAGACCGTGCGCATTATGCTCACTTCACTCCATCACTCGTGATAAAAAGATGGATTTTAAGCTGGGGAATTGGGCAAAGAACACGTAGCTTATTTCGCATTTGTAAGATGGAAGACGTGTCAGAGGAATGGATTCAGAGAAATGACAGATAAAAAGCGAGGCCACGTGATCGAGGACCAATGGAGAAGGGGATCCAGGAGGGGGTATGGAGCCCTGGCAACAATACACACACTACTCATGATCACGATGCAGATAATGATGATGAGAATCCTCCAGGAATGCGGCGATGGACCCCGACGAGGGTACGTGGCCCTTGCTGCGTGCATCTGTCTCGATGCGAGGCATTAACAAAGATTCATTGGTCCCGAATCTCTTCCATTATTTATGGACCTCGAATTGACCATTCCATTTCCTAAGTGCAGCGTGCTGGCCATTGTAAATCTTCCAATAGTGCACGGCACACATACCACGGCACCCACATACCTACCTCTCTGGTCTCTCTCTCTCGCTCTCCAAACTCCAAAGTGGAAAAATGGAAATTTCTGCAGTTTTATTTCGAGGGTGGAGATAAGGGCTAGTAGGGCCCCCAATGGACGTGCTCTGCCGCACTTGGCGATTAGACAAGAGTGCTGCTCAGGCCACTGGTGCATTCGAGGGTTGCTTACATGGGATTTTGCATACAAGTATGACGAACGGACAAAAAACCTGCCCGAAAAGAAAGGAAAAGGCCCCAAAACCTGTTTCGACCACAAGGAATGGTCTCACGACCGCGTAGCATCGACCTCTTGGGTCATTGACAATCTTTAAATAAATACGTTGGTTGGTTTATCATAGGGTGCAAAGACCTTAATCATTCTTGCGCTTTATGTGCACCTTCATGGTTAATTTCTTAATACGTTCATTTTAATGAACCCGCCTTGTTCAGATAATAACATTCCAGTATCTGTTGATAAAATCGGTGTAAATAAGTCACTGTAAATAGTGACGTCAACATCAATTTTGTAAAGCACAGTATGTATAAAATGCATATGATCTCCAATTTATCAAAAATAAATAAATACACTAATTGAGCATATATTGTGTGAACAACTGGTGAAAAAACACCGCTTCAATCTTTTAAACTTAATTTCATAATAACGAACCTTACTCGATAATTAGTCATGACACCAGTAATGTCATTATCAGAAAGTAATCATAGAGTAGGGTCAAATGAAATGGAATGATTGCCAGTAATGGTGTGAATTTGACACGATCGTCTATGGCTTACAAATAATGGAGGAGTGTCATTACCTTTTGAGAATTACATTACTAATGACCGTGAAAGGTATACTGAAATGGAATATTTGCCAGTAACGATGTGAATTAAACTAGTTATGTCACAAAGCAATCTTCTCATAAGGATTTTAAGGGATAAGGTGAATGCCAAACAAATTGGTCAATTCAAAGGAATAATGCGTAGTATTTTATTAATGATCGAATTAAACTTTACACGCAAGTTAGATAATAAGATTTAAAGCTGTCCCGAGTCATTTTGATACTTCATTATTTTCTACACTTGCAAATTCTTTGCAATATAGGCTCTTAAATGAGGTGCTGTCCAGAAAGCTTAGATAACCCTCAACCAGCAATCAACATGTGCTGTACTTCACAATGAGCCAAAATCAGCCTGGTTTAATTTTAATTATTGATGCAAGATGGCGCCGTCATCAGGCCAAGTGAAGCTGGGTAGCTTTGATGAAATATTTTTATCTATCCCTTCAAACAATGTCGACAATTCTACTTTTGTCGCTCATTAAAACCCTGTCACGATGATGGGAAACTGACAATGACCTGCGCTATGCGTCATATTACATTTTTACCCTAAAAATAAAAGCCAGTGTTCAATCAAATCAAGGGTCATTGTGGTGGTATGGCGCCACTAGTCGTTATGTTATATTCTTAACATAGTTATTCTCACCCCAATAAATTAAATCTAATAGGTAATAACTGAATGTTGTTCCAAAATTACAAGTTTTTTGATAAATTAACCAAATATCTTATGCACGTAGGCCTACTCATATTTTGTACACCACCAAAAACGAGCCAAATTACGAATTTTAGGCAGACTGAAAGAATGTCCATACCGTACTCATCGAAACCTTGATACATGTACCTTGAAACCATATTCGTCATTATTCATTTTCAACAGAAACGAACCTGATTCCGGCCAACAACGTACAATAACGGTGAAATTCAGATTTTTATTCATTGAACCGTTAAGGTTGCCTTTTAGGCCTAACGTGAATTCTGATATGAAAACCACCAGAATCGCGCACATAATAATAAAATAAACCATTCTGTAGACATTTACCTGCATTTGGCAAACGTGTGGCAGCTTGGACGGGGATTTTTCCAAGCTGGCAGGGCAAAAAACGAGTTTCAAGGGCAGACGGTGGAGGAGAAAACAACAAGCCGTTTACCGCAACGCGAATCAACAAATGCAAAGTTGGAAACGACGCCTCCAGATGGCGCTCAAGCCATGTGGTTTGAGAGGGGGCGTGGTCAACGATGACGTCATAGAAGAGGATTCACGTGCTACCCTGCATGTAGCGTCACGCGCGATATACACAAACATAAATACTAACGTTTTCCATGACTAAATATAGCTTGAATAAATAGTCGATTTATCTGCCATTCCTATCTCGTTATTTAAATTTAAGTCCAAGCGTATCATTGAGTGTGTTTTTATTTTGTAAGCCATAGGGCTCGTTTATAATTTTTTTTTACAAAAAAGCACGCTTAAATAGGGTGCAAATTGTTAAAATTGTTTATCTAAATCTGTCACGCTGGTATGTCTAATATCACTCATGAATTTAGCTAATCTCTATGAAGGTCATACAGTATAGATTAAAGCATTTTCGCAGTCCAATTAAAATCACGTTATTCTACACTGACGTTATTCAAATTGCATGGTTTTTCATAAAGAAATCAGTGATGCAGTTTAATAACATATACAATGTTGCGGGTATTTGGTAACGTGAAAACGTTGGAATTTCTTTTTCATTAGGAGGCCAATAAATCAACATATGTATATAGTGCACACTTACTGACTTAAGCCCAACCCAAAAGCATGCCCACATTAAAAACCATCAGAATGAGCTTCCTTTTTTGTTTTTTGTAATAAAATTGTGCATGTCCCGATACCATGAAATGTTCTGTTTATTTATAAAAAATGAAATTTGAAAAAACACCCGAAGAAGAGGCTACCCTCCAATGCAGCCTTTGCATTGCGGGTTACAAAGCGTTAATAAATGGAACATTTTGAAATTATAAATCAAAGCTGAAACCCTAATTGACGACCAATTACAATGGTGGGCATGCCTTTTGGCTACGCATTAAATCTGCGACCTCATTCATGATTTTCAGGCAAACTAAAAGCTCTAAAAATCTACACAAATTACAGAATACTTTCGCTAAATTCAGATATCTGATGCATGCTAAATAATCTTTCTATTCATTGGAATTCCTTTAACTTACTAATTTTTTTTTTTCAAATCGTGTTTCCGGTTGATTATGTCAACCAGTTTTTAGAGACTGCATTAATAGATTTGACGATGAATTACTTAATAAGCGCATCTGTATTAACCAATAGTTATGAATTAGTAATTTGTAGTCACTACAATTTTTCACCTTCATAGAACCACACACTGTATATGTTGATATTTTATTCACCAGAAATCCTACTGCATGTTGATAATTTTGTGTAATTTGCCGTTAAAAGCAGATTTAAGACGCGAGTTTGGATACACATTTTAGAACACGTCCAGTGCACATTCAACACGTTTTTTAAAAATTAATTTCACGTACCTACCTGAGCACTTTTGCCATTAGCAAAAATGCGAGGCAACATTCCATAAAACTACACTACAAACTAACGCAGGATCTGCTGAAAGAAACAAAAGACAAACGTTAATAAAATGTACAGTTTATTTTTCTTTACAGAAATTGCACATGTTACCTTTTTCATAGATATGTGCAGAAAAGAGCAGTTATGGAGCGCTGCAACAAGGAGAAGCTGCAACTGACCAACCGAAATCAAGCCATCCAAGGTATCGCTTATTTTTTATTCAATGAAACACAACAAATAACTTAAGGTATACAGATGGTCGTAACGAAAATCCCATCAAACACCATAGAAATAACAAGACTAGCACATCCATATACCATGTACAACAAATTACAGTTTTATAACGGTGATTTTAGTGGACATTAAAGTGGGATTGGTTGGCCGGTTATGGAAAGGGGGAGAAAAACTAAACAAAAAAGCCAGAAAGTGAAAGTCAATTTCATACGATAAACAACGAGTGACAAGCAGAGTTTTCCTGTAGCTTAGTCGTTGGATTTGCGCGAAAATCGATACTACATAAACTGAGTATTAACTGTAGGCGTAACACTGGAGAGAAAAAAAACCATGTCAAAGGTCAGGGGAAAGCAAGTACAGGAGAGATCAATGACACGAAGCCGCAAAACAATCGCTTTTCAAAAGTCCTGCTTGGCGCCTCGCAAATAAACAACGTCTTCATTATTTGGCAATGATCGTAGAAGGGGGTAACACTTTTTATGTACACGTACATGTGTTGGCATATGCTTCAATCGTGGGCTAATTAATAATGTGGGTTAAGATACGAGGTCAGGGGAACAACGGATGAACGATGTGAAAATCATACGGAAAAAAAAACAACAACTGTTCAAAATCGTGCATTTGAAATAGGAAGTTTGGCATTACGAGTATAATTCACAATGTGTCACTACGAATGTACTGTACAATTATGAGACCGTGGATTATGGGAAGTTTGGGAAGAAGAAAAGAGCCAGGGTGGGCCTACGCGCTAAAATCTGATTTCTGGAAAGTGAAAATAAAAGCAAAGCACCAAATTCAGAAAATACCCTGATTTTAGAGGAAAAAAAAAACGAAACAGAAAAAGTGCTCAAAAACAAATACCGGCAAAAGTCCCTGATCTAGATTTGAGGAAACAATTTAATCATTAATTTCAGTATAAAACGCTTGTTTTTCCAGCTGATTCCGGATTTCGTGGACACCGACAATTTGTATACGTAAAAAAACTACCCTGTTGAAATAAAACTAGCGAAAATAATCATGCAGTGACCACCAAAAACAGGAAACGTGCTTTTGAGGAACCATTATAAAACGGCGAATTGTTATAATATTGAACGCCGCAATAAAACAATGAAAAAAGATCCTGGATATTAAACATTTTTTGCGAGGTTCCAACAAAAATATGAAAACGTTAAACGTCAGCACCATTCCGGAACCATCGTATCTTGACCTTTGCCCTCTTTAGTTTTATTGCCTTACGCATTTTAACGTAATATAAATAGATTAACAAATCCTCCTTAAGGTGTCCTTCTCTCACTTTTTCTCTCTCTATCTCTCCCTCTACATTTCTACAAATTTCAAATTTCACTATACTTCGATGACCCTGTTCACGCCATTAGTCTGCAAAAGTCAGCTATCCTACGAGATTATACGAGACATACACGGATATAATACACAATAATTAGTGATGAGAATGCGATGCAAACGATGAGATATGGGAGATGCAGTAGCTATTAATTAATGAATGAATGTTAATTTTTTTTTGAAAACCTGAGCGTTGCTGTTTTTTTTATCAGGGCGTGTTCGCTGTATGCACCTTGAAATTTAAATTTTTTTGGACGAATATAATGATGACACTGGGTTGGGAACAAGACAAAGCAGGGCAGGTTAGGGCATCAGAAAATCCCGGTTCAAATTCAGTTTTTAAAGTTGCCAATTTAACCGGAATTCCTGATGAAATTTTCATATACAAGATTAGGAATTTCATACCGTGTACCGTAAAAAATTACATCTACGTATTGCTACTTTTCAATTTTTTTAAAACTACAAAACTTGGTTTATTGCACGAGATGGACAATAATTATAGTACATGTACCTCGCTTATTTACGAGGCAGATGTCCAGCAGTGGTCAAGGATCAATTGAACTGAGGTACATTCGCAAACTTCACAAGATGCAATCGACAAATAAAACAAATAATGAAAGGACATAAATTTGGCTTAGGCCTATTACTTACAGAACAAATCAAGATTATGATGCTTCAAAAAGATGTTTGATATTTTTGAAGAAATTAATTAAGCTCATAGAATGTAAAACTTTCAGAACCAGTAATTCGAAAATAATTATTTCATATTACATATAGCACTGAACAAACTTTAATAAGTGATAGATGGTCTAATTGGCCATTAAGAAATGATATTATTCAACTTTTTGTATTACTTTTAATCCGATTTTATCGTCGTTTGCAATAAATGAAGTTTTAATGCCAGCTTCTATCAACCATAGCTGAATATCTGACTAACAAATATTCCACTTAAACACGTTCTATTTAAAATTTATAGTACGCCGTTGGGTGGACAATGTAATAATTTGGAAAACATGGGGATTAAATACCTGGTGATTTTAGCTTATTTAGTGACTGGGAAAATCCCCTATTTAAACGGACCGTCCGAGAAAGCGCCACCTGCCTGTTCCTGGAAGAAACGTAGAAGCACATAGAATGAACACGCCCTTGGTTAGTAACTTAAAAGTGCAAAGGTCGTCTCAACCACCACTTACTACTACACCTATCCCCGCTCCAGCTCGAGCCAATTAGCGCTCAATGCAGGCCCTTAGCAGCGCGAAGCCTTAGTGGGAGAGCTCACTCAACTGCCAGCAGCATCTGTCAGAGCTCAATTACATAAGAAAGCTAGAAAACACAAGTTACAAATTAATACGAGAAAGCATTCGTTCATCAAGGTGCTAATTCTTCGAGGGTCCAAACCTAGCCTGAGCTGGTCGAGTTTTTTTTTTCGTTTTGAAACAATTGATAGTGAGGCCCCCACCAAAAGACGTTGAGCCCTGTGAATGATTATCTGGACAGAACAAACGTCAGTATACGCAGTATCCCCAATTGAACACGCATTAACCTTAACTATCTGGTTAGGAAATTGAAAATCAGGTGCCTTATAAATGTTCTTCATGCTCGGGGGGCTGTTACACTTGAAGAACGTTTTAGAAAATGTCGAACATTTCAGGAATCAAGACTGAATTTTACCAACTATGTACTTGAGCAATGTTCAACATCTCCACACCGTAGCTTAAGCCAACGATATTATAATTTGAAAGTATTAATTGCTGATCGCACTAATGATACATTTCAAAAGCTTTTTAAGTACTTAAAACAATTATCTTTACCAAAAAAGATATGGATATCACAGAAATAAATTTTTTTATAAAAATATTTTTCACCAAAAACCCAGGTGGCTAAAACGAAAAATTAATTTAGTTTTTTCAAGAAACATTTTTTTACCAAAAAACATACGGATATCACAAAAATCAATAGTTTTTTTTCGACAAAATTCGTTCCAAAAAAAAAAACAAAAAAAAACAAAGATATCCTAGAAAACCCCTTTTTTAGAACAATTTTCTTTATCAGAAAACACGGATATCACAGAAATCAATTTAGTTTTTTCATAAAAAAATTCTTTACCATAACATACATGGATACCATACAAATCAATTTAGTTTTTCTTTTTTTAAAAAAACATGGATACCGCAAAAAATCAACATAGTTTTGATTAGAAAAAAATCTTTACCAATAGAAATATGGCTACCACAAAAATAAATTTATTTTTTTTTCATAAAAAATCTTTGCATCAAAAAAACCGCAAACAATAAATTTAGTAATTTGTTTTTAGAAAAAAAAAAAATTATAATGATGCTTAAAAAATGAAAAAATGTAGGACACTCAGTACACAAATCGAGTACACCATACACCCTGTATTAACAGGTTGCTTTCAATTCTCCAAATCAATATTTTTTAATCTCAACGACTGCAGACAGTGTAACAACCCCCTACCCCCGTTATAGCCCCAAAATATGGTGGTTTTAAGGTGGATCCTCTAATGCTTTATCTATACGAACAATTGAAATAGTTTTAAAGCTTTGAAGCAATCAAAACCCCGAAATAACAATTCCAATTTCTGCATCCAGGAATTTCTAATCAAGCCTAGGTTAAGACGTGGGTTGCACACCACACGTGGAGCTAGGGACCTACGGAAGAAAAATCACTGTCAATGGTATAGAAAATATTTGAGTCTTACAAAAATTTGCAATTGCATGCACATAGAAGATGTACGAGTACAATGGATGGAGGTGAGAATAGTAAGATTTTTTATACTAATAAACCCTGACACTGGTTTTGGCGCTCTGGTAATAAGGCTACAGTTGTTGCTGCCATGGACAGTGGTCAGCACTTGGAACAATAATTTCATATGAATTAGAAAAAAAAAGCTGTTCAAGCGCCTAACGACGAATAGGAAACAATAGACTAATAGTGATAAGACCACTTAAAGACGGATTATATAGCAGCTTAGGGTCACTCTCGTGGGCCCTTATAGCTTAGGAGTTAGGGAAAATACGGTCAAACCTCCATTTGGTAGCCAATTCAAGGTGATGATATTTGTATGGCATTTTTACCTCATTATTGCAAATAATTTTGCTTCATCCTGCTTATTATTTAAGACCAAGATACATATTAAATGCCAAGAAATGGAGGTTTGACTGCTATAAAAAAGACAAGAAAAATTTAATGAAGCAAATGCGACGATGATAAAAATGAATTCCTAAAAAAAATTGACGTTATACGATGAAAAACAATTTGTAACTTAAGGAAAACAAAACAAAACTGAATATGAGGAGTAAGTGGCAAAAAAAGAAAATGAGAAGCAAAAATGGAAAGCAAACTGAAAACGGAAGAAAAAACAAATTTAAGATTACATATAAGAGATAATTCGACCAAATATACAAGAACATGTACATCCTATTTTACAATACTTACAAATTCAATATGGAAAAACTACATTTACATCCATGGTGGGGGCGGGTCAGACGACGCCCTTCTCCCCCGACACTTACCAGCTACAGAAAATCATGAGTTTTCAGTATTTTGTAAATACAAATTCAAGATTGCAAGTCGAATAAGAGTGTCCTTTGGGCGCAATAAAATGGATAGGAGAAAATTATGGGATTGTTTAGGGGACAGTGCATCAAATTTACATACAGTTGCAAGAACGTTCAAAAAAAAAAAAACGTGGTTAGTATTAAAGCATCACCGGCTTGAATCGAAAAAGAAAACATAAAAAGGGAAAATTCCTTGATTTAAATAAAAATAAAACTTGAAATCATATAAAACTAAATTAGGGCACAGGGAGTGAGTCACGCATTGTATTTTGTAGGCCAAAATACACTCATAATTACACAATAACCCAGTCTGTTCTTTTGAGATATACTGCAAACTGCTAAATTTAGGAATATGAAAAAAACATTGCATTAGTTAATGCAAACTATGTCATTTTTCAGTACAATTTTATTTGACCATGATCTGAATTTTTTTAAAAATGACGTCATTTTCTAAACACGTCTCACTGAACAAGCGGAACGACTTTTACAAAATTGAATGCTGATGATTTTTTTTAAAAAAAAAAACAATCAGGCTTT
>JAQIXS010006333.1:0-10905 GCA_034700785.1 Rossiulus vilnensis | reverse complement strand
AGTATTTAGGAGAATGAGCAACTTTTTTACGGGAAATACGCATCACAACACATTTCTCCTTATTTAAATTTAACTGCTAATCATTACACCAAGTATTTAAGACAAAAAGATCTTTCTGCAATTTGACAGAAAAATCTGCAATCATCTGCAAACAATTTGGAATTATTTGGTACATCTTTAACGAATAAAAATTACATACGGAAAAGTTATTGCCGTGATCGAATTTGTCAAAGTTGCACTATGATAGTTCTTCTCTTTAAATAGTTTTTTGAGTTGTGCAATTGGCATTTTTACGCAGATTTGTCACTATAAACATGTTTGCTCTTTCCTTCCAAATGTCCAATACATATCAAATTGTAGCCTAAATAATCATCCAGAACCTTGAAACCAAGGTTAGTTCAATTACGTTACATTAGGGTACATGAGCCAACCTGATGGCATTGGGGGTACTTAAGTGTTTATGGAGAGCCCCTGCCTTTAGTTAGCATTGGGTGCAACCACGACAGCAATTAGGCGTTAGCAAACAGAAAGCCTACTCAAATTCAATACCAAAACCCACCAGCTTCGAATGAGTGTCAATTAGGCCGGCCAATTAGCGAATATGGGCGTGATGCGCAAGGCCTGCCCTTCACCTCTTCCATTCATTGTATTTTATGCACGATGAACATCAAATGCGTGCTTGATTTGCATACGTACATTGACACGATCCTCGCTCACAAACCGCCCTGTCTGCGGATACGCATTCTGCCAAAGGCGAAACCTAAGAAGTGCCCAAAAAAGGGGGTTTGACGTCATTTGGGCACGACTAATAGCGGCTTGTAGATTCATCGTGAAGCTGCATCGCGGTAATTATATTAAAATTATGCAACAATAAAAAACACGTATTCGTATGCCTCCAACACTCTTGCGCAGAAAATTGTTTTACAAAGGGAAAGTTAATCACTCGGCAAACAGAAAAGTGGCATTAAAACCCCTTAATGAACCAATCTGAATTAAAATTGACACAAATTATAATGGCACCAACTTGATGTAGCAATCTGAAATTGGCCCGTTTGCATTTGTAATTAGATCCTCGGCTCCCTTGCCAACACTGTAGGAGAATTAGATTTCGCCAAAAACAAGACAAGTTTGTTTTAAGCGGAAAGCACTTTGGGGTTTGCAGTTAAAATTAACGTGCGTTTTACCTTTTTAGATTAATAGCAGGAAGATAGGCCTGCAAATCTAACGAACAGATCAATCTATAATAACATTTTGCGAAAATTGACGCTAACAAGACATACGCTTTGCTATGGTGACAATCCAAGTGACCAGTCAAAATCGGTCATGTTACTAAGGTAGTTAATGTATAGACAAATATTTAAAATTATTGTTTAAATTTATGCAATTAAAACAATTCATTCACAATGTATACACCCAAAACATTACATGTACATGTATTTGTTACGTTTTTTAATTATGATTCCAATTCTACTATGATTAAGATACTTCTTTAAATAGAAGTTCATTCTATTCAGATTAAGCTCTACAGGCCTACTAATGTTACATGTACATAAAAATAATTCTCACAATCAATGTTGCTCTTGCAGCTCCAAAAATGGGTATTGTGAACTTTATTCAGTGCCACTTACAACATGGTGAAATTAAGAAAGCTCCGGTCACATGGTCCAGCATTAAATTTACTAACATTTTATTTGAAATTACAGCATGGCACTTTGTCTTTAAAATATTTTCAAAATTGTTGAGTCAACATACAGAGATTGTATAGTACGGTGGGACCCCCCAAAACAGTGCTTTATGTTGAAGCTAAGGGGGGGGGGGTGACCTAATCTTAGCAGTATAGGCTAGGGACCCTAATAAAATCTGTCAAAAAAAAGGTAGATGGTCTACATAGTATGGTGGTCAACTAAACCGGTTTTACCGTATATCCAACAACATATGCTGCTTTTATTTCATTATTTATTTATACTTAAGTTATTTCGCTCTGTATTTCAGAGGATAAAGCCAACTTTCTTTGCGATGCTTCCACCAGCAAAAAAATCCCCACAAGTCTATTATGCAACTAAAACCAATTTATGGGGGTCGCTAGGAGTCCCAATGGAGAAAACCGTTCTGCAAGCCCAAGCTGACTGCACACAACTGTAATTTCTAAGAGCTGCGGGTCAACATATAAACAATCCCAAAGTAAACACGCGTGTAGTTAGTGGTCAGCATAAATCAGTGCTGAGAAAATATTCCCTGCTTCATTATATGACAATGGCACGTAGCAATACCGATGGATGCATCGATTGCTTCCCCATGCTAGTATTTAATTTATAGGATGTGCGCACTCTTAAGAGCTCTTGAATATTAATAGGAATTGAACAAAGCCACAGATCCAATCGGAAACTTGAATAATTAAGCACCGGCTTAAGTGACCATATTCGAAAAATCCTTTTCAAAGCAATGACCAAAAAGGTTTTAAAAAAACCGCATCGCTATCCAGAGGATTAATATCAGCTTATAAATATTAATCTCCAAAAAACTACTCATCAGCACGCAAGCATTCGTATAAGGGCTTATCTAACCGGAAGTAGTGAGAGGGAGAAGCCCCATACCTGTACTTTCGGCATCCTCAGGTAACATCCCCATGGGTGCAATTAAATTTTGCATACATTTATCGCCTTCGAAAACAATCATTTTGCATTGCAGTGTTAACATAGAGGGAGAAAGCAAACCTCCTGAACCTGGCTGACAAAACAAAGGTTTGAAATGTTCAAAACAGGAGCATCTCCCCCACTGTATCTGCCGTTTCAAGAACAACACACTATTTTGGTACTGCTTATCTCGAAAATTACCCCTGGCTGCTGAATGTCTAGTGTCTACGGGCTAGGATAAGTAGCTCTGCCCAGAAAAGAACTGGCGGGTTAAAGACACTCTCAACGATACACGAAAATTTCAAAAATTGCCAAACAGCTGCCAGCGAAAATTAATTCCGGAATTTCTGTGGGAAAAAAATGGCACAAAAACAATAATAATCAATAATTTTGAGTGATGAGAACTAGTAATTTCCTGTGTAATTCCAGGCTAATTTTTTGGCGAGTATTTTTGGCAAATGAAATAAAGAAAAGACTGGTAGTAATTCCCTGCAAGCATTATTTGGCAGCACTGCCCCTTAATTAACGCTTAGGAAATATGTAAACCATTATTGCCAATGTTAAACATTAGAGATCTTGTTTTTACATACCCATGTTAACCATGAGTGGCATTGCTTTTATCATACTGAAATAAATATAAACTTTGCATTAGGAATAGCTCCATTGACTCAAAGTAGCAATCATATATTTCCCCTTAGCATCAACGTTTTTTCAGAATTTTAAAGAGTATTATAATTCAGAAAATTATAATAAGGGAACGTTGTAAGTGTGATTAAAAACGTATTAGAAATATTGGATATATTTAATTACTATTTTTACAAATATTATTAACAAAGGAAATACTGTGCATCATGAGCACAATGTTTAATTTGATCCCAAATAATGTATCTTAATGAAGTTCACCAAAGAAATTTTCAAAAACATTCCTTGCAACGCTACGGACACGCCATGTGTGAAAGTTTAAAAAAATAATGGAATAATAGTGAGAGCACTTGTTTTTATCATACTGAAATACATTTAACCTTTGCATGCGGAATAGTTTCATCGACTTATGACGTATAGTTAAATTAAATATTTTTCCCTTAGCATCAACGTGTTTTTTTGGGGGGCCGGGGTAGGGGGGGGAGGTAATTTATCAGTAGGCTTTAATAAACCAGAAATAAGAAATTTCTGATTTTTAGGTGTGTTTTACTATTCTTTGATTTCAAAATATTAAAAACGAAGGAAATACAATAAGGGCAAAATGTCAAATTTAGCCACACATAATTTTCGAAAATTTCCTTGTGACAGATATGCCATAAGCGAAAGATTTCGGAAACTCAGATCAAAAATAATGGAATATTGGTATGCTTTCAGCGAAAAAACCCATCAGTGAATATTCGTAAGTCATCCCTTTGTTAAAGCCTCATTCCATCCAGAATAAATCAAGTTTTGTTTTAAGGGCGTCAGCGCAGTAATTCCCTGTGGATCCGCCAGTGCATCTGAACGAAATTTTCGAGTAATCAATAAGTTAATATCAATTGATTGAGGATCATCTCGCGCCCCTCCATGGTTCTGCGCCCACGCGTTTGAAGATCCTTGCAGCAGACGTTGATATGCCATCCAACATCTGGATGATTGGAGGTCAGACATTGCAAACCAAATGAATCAGTTTCTCGAGTAAACTGCGGCCCAAATATAATATTCCGGTCAGAAAGCTGTAAATATGGATAAAAAATGTAAGCCTGGACGCAATTTTACCGTTTCGGTAATCGAGAGAGACAACTCCAACATTGACTTAGCCGGCCTTTGGTCCATCAGATAGAGGCCATTCATCTCGAAAATTTATGTAGCAGTTCCAATTTTGATGGCAAAGGGTTATCTTTTCTGATGCTCATAGGCCACTATTAAAGTTCATGTGCGCGAATTATTTATTATACATTTAATACATGAACTAGTCTGAGGACGCGAAAAAGGGAAAGGCAGTGAAGCTAGTTAATAACCCTTGTTGACCACGTGGGTGGTCTGCTTCGCACTGCATGATTTTCCGCATTATACTAACAGCTTTTAGGGTGGATTACCAGTTTTTTTGTACAACAATCCATCATATGCACACGAGCCATAAGGACAAGGTAGGCACGTCTCAAAGTTATAATAGTAGCGAGCGAAATAATGCTTACCCCATTACCAAAGAGTTATAAAAACTTTACTATGACATGAATTTGGCAGAAAACGTATTACAGGGTCCCCACCGAAAATAATTTTTCCAGGTTTTTGGAAAAATTTCCCTAGCTATCATAAACGTTTATAGAATAAAATGGAAGCAATTTACCAATTAAAAATACTTTTTATTTATTATATGAAAAGTTAAAAATGTTAAATCCTCCTTTTCAAATCATATTTCGCATTGAACTGCTTCCATAGCATAGTTTTAAACAAGCACATCTTTTTTATTGAAAACCCACTCTACTTTTTTCCCTTAAAAAGTAATAATGCTTTTAAAATCCACTACTACAATGTGTTAAACCTATTCTGACCTAATAACAAAAATAAATGATAATTTTGAAGAAATGGAAAACCAACATAACATGACATAAAAACCAAGACAAAAAAAGAGCAGGCAGTGGATATCTGGATAGTTACAGACTTTTTTATTTGTTATTTTACTAGTTAAAAAACGTCTGCAAGTATTGTTTATTGTGTTGAGATGTTTCCCAGAAACGAATTAATATCATTTAATACGAGCTCGCTCTGATATTATATCATCGTATTTTAGTTTCATTTCGTGGAACAAGAACTTGATCTGATGCCGAAAATAAGAGAAATCGTGCTATTCTTTTTTATTTACGACCGTTTTCGCGTCAATAAATCAAGTTTGCAACAGAACAAGGATTAAGCTAACTGCACGAAAAACATTGCAATTGCGCATCTTTCTAATTTAAAAACCTGTCTCTTGCAAATTCATCTCACAGAAAATTCATTATCAGAAAATCGTACCCAGTGTTTAATTCTTTTTTTTTGCGACTTCATTTTTTGCAGCATCTGAATAAGGAATTAGAAGATAAAAGATGAAAAATTAATGGCAACGGGAACAACATAAGCAGCAGAAAGAAAATGCAGAAGCATCTGTCATTGGTTTTTTATGAGCTCTCATATTTATGAACTATGTACACTATGGTATTAATCAAACTTAAAACTGGATAATTTGAAACATCCTCAAGCTTCATGATTAGAATATGAAATTTTGAGAAACGCGAACTATTTGCGTTTTAAATCATTTTGGACGGTAAGTCAATTTCATAAAACAAAAACAAAAAATTAGAGAAATTAATTATAAATAGTGAAATAAATCCTGCCTTTAATGATGCACCTGGGATAAGATAGTACATTCCTAAATAAAAACTTTCACCTTAATAAATTGGAAGAACTAAAACAGCTTTAATGCGCTAAGGAGCATTCCATAAAGGACATCCATCAAAAAGGCCTTTTGACCCCCTATCCATCCTCTCTACAATTGGTAATGATGACTTAGAACCGGTTTTTAGTATCAAAACACTTATCTACCAAACTCAGGTTGAAATTAAGAGTTGTTCTTAATAATTACGCGAAATATTTAATAGTTTATGGGATAGTAGATACATGTAGCATGAAATCGGCACATTTCCATAACGTCAAATTAACGTGAATTCCACATAATCTGATGTAAAAGTTAAATCGGGATAAATAATTATTATAGGAACTTACTTTGTATATACTGAAATAATATAAGATTAATTATAAGAACTGACAGTTACTATTTGGTTAACACGATTTTGTTTCGTTTCCTTTTTTGCGGTTGGCAGGAACAACACAGCAACGCATGTTTGTTTGTTTGTAAAACATATTTAGTGGTGCACGGAACTCATATGCTTTGCATGGTTTGAAAACGAGATTCAACTGCTATGGTAAAGTGACGTATTCACTATCTCCGTTGATGATATCGCCTTCAAAAAATATTCGAGTGCCTAATGTTGTTTGCATAGGCATAACTTTTATAAAATTCCGCAAAAACGCTTCCTCCTCGAAAATCACATGTGGAAATTCGGGAAAAAATCCATTTCAAAACGACACTATAAACACTATAACGTTAACAACGCCATGCCACATGATAGAGTCACGACGCAATGCATTTATACTTTATGCCATGCAAATACAGCGGCCCAATTGCTTTCTATGAACACATTTTAACAAAAATTACCATCTAGTGTGAATGGGAAAATGGCGTGAAGCCCAATTCCATAAAGGCACGGTGAAGTTTGGTGTAATAGAACGGCATTTTTCCCTTCCAGATCCTTGAAAAAACCTCGACTGCACCAGATGAGGCACACTATATAAAAGCATCTCAGTTTGAAAATGGGGATTTCGCATTTGCTTTGTTAGGTGGATCTCCGCTTTTTCATAATAAATATGCATACACATGGTTAGGTACATCCGATCTTTTGGAAAGAAAGAAATGCATTACAGGAATGCCGATCACACATATTCATAGATGCAATTTTATTCCCAATATGATCACTGTTGCGATTCTATACTCGCAAAACTAAAGCAGTAAAATGAAAGTTTGATCCAGGGCACTGGTTATTAACACGCAGGTAATTTTTTAAAATGTTTTAAACTTTATAAAATATGTTTTAAACTTTATAAAATATTTTAAAGAACCATTCTACTACTTTGGCATTCTAAAAGAGGATGTAGGAGAATTCACTATTATTGCATAAATGTGACCAGATACGCATCTTGAGCTGTATCATAAACACTCATTCGCGATTTTGGCAATTAAAAGCTGGCATTTTAGCTGATGATAATGTCTTAGTTAAAATCACGTTAAAAATATGCTACATGACTATAAATAACCTTTCATATGGTTCAAAGTATAACAACCTTGAAATGTTTCAGAATGGTTGTAATTAGTTTAATACCAGTTCTAAACTTTTCTTAGTTAAATTAAACTTTCATATGGTTTTAAAAGACAACCAAGTTGCAGTAATTCTGATATAAGCTTACATTCGTCTGAGGTGGGTTTTCATCGCGTTTTTCATTCCATTCAAATACAACCTCTTTTATAATTTAGCATGCAGCAATTCCCATCTACTGCTGCCACGCAAGAGAAAGGACAAAATGTGGTTTTTGGTAGGCAAGTGATAACTGTCGTCTGGTTCCAACCGCATTACTGATAAAACGGCAAGACCAGGAAGACGTAACTACCAACAACTCGAGCAAACAACAAGTAACACCACTTAAAGCGCAATTTCTGCAGCACTAAGTTGATGGTCTGAGATGTTTACTTCTGCTGGCAGAAAAACCTTTATCAATTCGGAGAAACAAGACGCGAGATAGGTTTTTGTGCGAGCGCGTCTGGTGTATCCATTCGCTCATTGTCACGATAAACACCGGAATTTGGGATCGATATTAACGGGTGGTAACAAACGGAACGCCTGCTTCCAACACCACAGTTAATTGTACAACAGCCGTCCAAGGAGCGCATCAAGGGAAGCGGAATAAATTTGAATATTATCGATTACAAATAATATGATACCCCGACGAGGCAAACGCAATTCACCAAAACTTAATAACTAACTAGACGGTGGGCGCACAATGTGCAATTGAAAAATGGAATAGAAATGTCATAAAGGCGCTGGATACATATTGGCTAGAATTATACACAGTTTGCAGACTTCGAAAACTTCGGCCATTAAAGGCCGCGAGGGGCATATTGACAAACTTGTCGATAGTAAAAAGATATTTGTCAGACAATTCAGCTGCTCGAGCTCCGCTGCGATTATGGTTTACCGATAATGACAGACAGACTGACATGATGTCACTGCCGGACATGAATTTGGAGTAAAAGATGTTGACACTTACAGAGCGGAGTCGATTATCCGGAGAAGTAACTCGATTCTTGGCTGATGGAAT
Source organism: Rossiulus vilnensis (assembly GCA_034700785.1). Lineage (NCBI taxonomy): Eukaryota > Metazoa > Arthropoda > Diplopoda > Julida > Julidae > Rossiulus > Rossiulus vilnensis. Next base: position 2,341 of record JAQIXS010006333.1, on the reverse strand, counting down.
GATTCCTTCAGGATCACTAGAGAAAGAAAAAAGGCGTATTAACAAGCTGTGCTTACACCAAAACAGCACAACGTTTCATAATATTCCTACCGGTCCTTAATCGGCTATGGTTATTTCTGTTAAGACAGTTTCAAATTCCATTATCTTAAAAAAGGAATTAAATCGGCCGATGAGTCGGTGTCGAAGGAAATTTCTGGTGGGAATTGCAAGGCCAATTAAAGTAAAATGGTGGATTTCCTAACAAGTTTTTGTTTTGATAATTAATGATAAAATGTGGCGAAACCAGGGAGTGACGTCAATGCGTCTAAGGTGGTACGTCACAGAAGCAAGTGTGAAAAAAGAAATCATCCATGTTCATGTTATGGTGCTGCAAAAAGCTAAATTTTAAACGTAAAAAATTGTAAAATGTTCTTTGAAACTGACTGATTTAAATTTTGGCACTAGCTGAAGATTGAGGGTGTCAACTAATAACATTAGATTTTCCATTAAAATTTACCTCAAATTTATTCTTAGCTCCAAGATTATACTGTACATGTACAGTGTACTTTTGTGGCTTAGCTATGTGCATTTTCAACTGGTAGTTTAGGATAGGAACATTTTTAGAAACATATAAGGTAGCAATATAATTTGAAAACATGAAACCCAAAAGAGTTTAATTTTCTAATGTATGTTTGAATGGTAATCAACATAATGTTCAAACAAACTTTATATTTAAGTTTTTTTAATGTTTTGCATTGTGCATGGAAGAACAAACTATTTACCTGTCGTTATTTTTACCCTATTGAATATTGTAAGGAATGCTTCATAAATAATTTGTCATGCTATAACTAATTTTACTTTGTATGGTACTTAAGTCATATTTTCTGAGGGCCATAACTACAGGATTCCGGAACACATGACAGGGCCAGAATCCAGAATCAAATTCCAGCTCAGCACTTCAACTCCATGTTCCACATAGTATTTTATCCACAAAACAATAAGCAAAATAGACATTCTAGCATAAGAGCTTCGTCAAGGGTTACCCTGGGTTAGGATGGCATCCCTAGTTCCCTAGTAATTATTCGGTTGTAATTCACATTAGCAACAAATAAAAATGTCGCAATGTTGCTGCGCTATCGCATTCATCCAGGGAAGCAAGAACATCCCCACGTCCCCCAAGCCCATGTTTTTTTATGAGTTAATCAAAATGTATTTAGCAGCACATGCCCTTTCAGTCATTGTTTTCTGCATCTGCCATCGAGCACAGGACTCACACTGTACAATAACATTCGCCGCCAAGAAAACAACGAAATACCCAATGTTCTGAGAGTGTAATTGTCACAGGCGTCCTGGAGCGCCCCTCAACGTTTTATGGATGTTGGCAGTGCTCGGTTGGGAAGAGTTGCACTGCGAGCGACGCCATTACGCCACGTGAAACGTAAATTATTAAAAACCCAGACAACAATCGCAATCATATCGGTTGAGAAAGTGTGGGATAGTGAGCAGGTGGTATCGCATTTTGCTTCCCTGCTAATTTCCTATGCCTGTGACAAGGCCTGCATCAGCACCGCTCCTCAGCTATTGATCACCGATGCCATGCGCAATTAAAAGCCAGTGCAAGCGCTGGAGAGATCCCGCAAATTCCTGACACGACCGTGTTTACCTTGCATGAGATTTATCACGGCAATAGCATGTTGCATGGATCACTGTCAGCGTTAATCAGCTTCTGCGGTTGCTCAACAGATCATTAGGAGGATGCTGAAGAAAGAAATCTACATGTACATGTGCTCATCATTTTACGACGCAAAAAAAAAACGGGACGCAAAAGGGCTGCAAAATAGTAGGGGCGCGTAATTACACGCATATCGTGTAAGGGATCCATCAAGCATCAATTGCGAACAAAACCAGTCGATAAAACGCTTCTGGGGGTGTCGGAAAACGGTGTTCTCCTGCGCGGAAACGGAACGCTTAGTTGGTGCATCACAGTGCCAGAATGTCGCGAAAAAGTACGTCAGATTTGAGCGGAATGAAAAACATTAAATAACAGCTTAAGTAGCGTTTCCTCAACCAGAGTTACCACAGAAATGAAATTTTCAACTTAGCAGGCTTTTCGAGGTTTTTGGAACAATTTTCCTGACTATCAAAAATGGTTATGGAATTACCGATGTTTTTTTTTTTTATTTCAAAAATTAAGTGCGCTAAGGTGAAAAGACCAGAATATAAAACTATACTGATATAGTATTTTTAGATTACTACTATCAGTATGTTTAGTGGCATCACTACGATAACATTAGTGATGTCACTATACATGTACATGTATATAGTTTTTTTCGACTACTGATAGCAGCATCGTCAGTGATAC
>JAQIXS010006332.1:0-10906 GCA_034700785.1 Rossiulus vilnensis | reverse complement strand
GTAAACTCACGCCATAATTCTTTGGATTGAAATGCTTCACGTCAGGACTGCTTTAAACTGTGCATGTAAACGTAGTGTATGATTTAAAGTATGAAATCCCTTGAATTGTAGAAAATATTTTAAAATTTCCCTGGCTTTCTCAGGTTTCCTTTATCCCGTAGGAACCCTGCAATAATTATAGATATTTGTAAATATATATATATAGCTTGTAATAATCATGTAATAATCTTAGAAACACTATTTGAACAAGTTTGACAGTTCTGACAAGTTTGTTTGAAGTATTTGAGTTTCAGGGTAATTTCAACAGGGGTTCAAACCAAAATGAAATCCTGAACTTCCCTGACTTTAACCTAACTTGTATAGAAAACTTATGGAATAAAACGTAAAAACTGCAATTTCTGACTGATGCTTTTTCATTATTTCATAAGTCGGACGTTTCTGACATTCTAAAAGAGAAAAGTACGCGAATTCCCTCTTTTGAGCAGTATCATAACTTAGGATCATGGCAATTTAAGGCTGGCATTTTTGTTGAAAATTTCCCTGACTTTTTCATGAAAATTTGATGTTCCCCTGACTTCACCTCGTGTTGTTTCCAAAGGTCGGAGAGTATCATTTGGTGAAACAAAAACTTCGACAATTGGAGGGTTGGGGGAGGGTCAAACAATGGCCGCCTTCTCCACCAATGAAAAGGTCCAAAATGGCTGCCATTAATTGGGTTTCGACAAAAAGGACGAAATAAAAACCGGGCAGGTTTTCGCTCTTCCATGAGGGTAACATTGGGGGTATAAAAAAAATGTCCAAATCGAAAGTTTTCCTATTGGCACAATTGGCAATATGACCAAAAAATAAATAAATGCAAAAAAAATCCCGGCGCGTTGTTACCGCGCGTGTATTTTGTGTGGCGCTGCGTTCGCCCCAATTTGTCTGGTGGCAGCCACGCCCCCTTGCACCCTAATTCCTAATTCCCCTTTTGTGATAGGAACGCTCACCCTAACCCTAACCAGGCGATATTTCAAAGCCCGTTTCAATCTCGTTCCCCCCTTCCCATCTTTTTTTTTTCTTCCCTATTTCCCTTCTCTTTCCCTTTTTTTCCCCTGCCACTCGAAACATGGCTGCTGCAGGTACTTCATTAGCGAGACACGCCCACTTCTCCAAAAACACGAGAAGGGACGGTACCGTGCGGGAATTCCCACGAAATGCAAAAAGGACGATGAGTGAGAGGCCATCATATGGCAGGTGATCGAAATTCAACCCAAATCCACTCCCATTTCCCCCCACTGGAGGAAAAATCAATGATGAGAAACCGATGATGATACCGAGGAATGACGTCACGTATTTCTATCGAATGGTCAATCGGTGAAAAATTGGAATCAAAGAACGAAATGACCACCGCGTCTCCATCGTTCCACTGCTTGCCAACACTTGTGTCACAACGAGATGTTGACCATGGAGAAAAGATCATCAGCATGTGATGATTCTCTACTAATATCAGTATGACTCTATACTGATATCATCTGATATCTATACTGATATCTGGATTCTGGGACTACTAACATCAGTATGTTTTGTGATATCAGTAATAAATTGGTTTTTGGAACTACTAACATCAGTGTATGATCAGTTTATTCGAACTGATCTTTCCCACCAGGTTGAGTTTGTTGGGTGAAAATGAACCTAAATTTAGGGTAAAAACATGGTGCAGCATCGCATCGATCTTCGCATCAATTCGGGAATCAAACCAATTTGTTTGTTTTTCAGACTCGATGCATGAAATTTGCGATATGGCATTACCTGATTTTCGATCAAAAATGGAATTTTCACTGGTCATTGTTCTCCTCCATGACTTTCCACGTACGAATCCTGCACTTTCAGACAGACAAAAAAAAATTTAAAAATTAAAAACACGTTTTTTTTGTGTTTTATCATAATTAACTTAAACGTAAAATGTGTTTGTTTGACACACGAGCGAAATATGCGCGTCAAAACAAGTGATTTTTAACGCGTCCTTTTGTTTCCCCCCATCGAAGAGGGAAGAAAACTCAAAACATTGTAATTCTAGGGCTCCTTTTTGGGTGCCATTTTGATTTCCATGTCCCCCCTCCTCCTCCTCCTCCTCCGATTGGACGCGTTAGTTACCGCCAAGGGGGTCTCGAGAGGTCGTAAAAGGTCAGCCACCCTGCCATTACCTGCAGGGGCCTGTCAATCGCAGGCAGGGGCCGCTCCACTAACGCCATAACAAATGGACCCAAATTGGCAATTGGATTGCAAATGGCAGGTTTCTGCGGAGGAGGAGGTGGTGGTAAGGGGAGAAGGAGGAAGAGGATGTCCTTAAAACAATTGATCATCGGTGGGACGGCAGCACACGTGCAACGGAGAGGTGAATACGCTGAGGGGAAATCCCCTTATCCCCATCGCAGATAGAGAGAGGTTGTTGGTAAGTGAGCAAACCACCCATCGAAAGGAAAGAAGTGGATGAGAGTGACGAAAACGACGGTGGTACCACCACCACCTCCACCCACGGTGAGGGAAGGGGGGGGGGAGGTAGGTGGTGCTCTGAGGGGAGGGGAGGGGGGTAAGGGGAACAGCAACAGAAGTGGGTGCAAATAAACGATGAGAAAAGTGGAGAGAGATCAAACGACGGATAATTACGAAGGATCCGCCCCCTTCTGAAGCCATTCATCGGATGGGTGAGGGGGGGGGGGGTCAGGGGAGCCAAAGACCCACCCGGGGGGATCCTGGCGGGGGTGAGGGTGCCCAGCGCCACTGCGGTCAGCTAGGGAATTAATGAAAAGTGATATGGAAGAGTGGTAACCCCCCCTCTATGCACCAGGGAGCGCTTTTAGACCTCACTCTACATGTACATGTATGTGCCGAAAATGAAAAGGACACATTTGGTCACCTAAGATCCCCCCTTACAGTTGTTCTATTGATTCCAACAGGTTCTCAAAAGTGATCGTTGAGCAACATGTTCAAGCAGAATTCAAGTTAAAACACGTGATTGTTCCATCAGCAGGAATTGTTGATGGTAAGCCCTGGTGATAATGTCACTATATGATTCTATACTGATATCACTACATAGTTTTTTTAGACTACTGATATCAGTATGCTTAGTCAAAACTGTAAAACTGTGTGATAATATTATATTGATATCGCTATATATAGTGACATTGTGTTTCTCTGGACTACTGATATCATTATGCTTAGTGATATGACCAAACATTTTACTATCACCAAATATCAGTAGGCCTATATTTGTACTGATATCACTATACTGATATGTACTAATCTTTGCATAAGGAAGGCCTTTAAATACATCACCATATATGGTGTTTTGTGTTACTGATATCAGCATGCTTAGCGGTATCGCTATGATAACAGTTTTTTGGACTATTGATATCAGTATGGTCAGTGATATTACTGAATGTTTTTACTAATATCACCCCACATGACCTATCGGTATATTTGTACTGATACATAATGATCTTTCCTCCAGGGAGTCCCGGCACAAACAAGTGGCATATCTTTGTTGACATTAGGGTGTTGAATTGAATTGCATTGAAGGTTTCTTCACTCGCGAGGTTCAATGGACGGGTTTTGTGACGAACAGATGGCGCTGCTTGAACAAGCTCTAAAGCTCACCTGATCGTATCGATCGATCGATAAATCATCTTTTCCTTCTGTGACTTATCGATTTTTTTCAACTTAAAAATATGAGATGTCATTAAATAAAGTCGGAACGCGATTTCGGGTCTGCAGTGGAGCGAAGTGGGCCAACTTCATTAACAATCAATCAGAAACGATTTTCAACGAATCGAAAAAGGAAATAAAAAAAAAATAGCAGAGGGCGCCCCCCTCTAGCCAAAGAGGTCGTCAAATACAAAAATAAAATGTCTTCTTTTTTTTTCTTTTTACTAAATACTTATTGTATGAAACAATAATTCATGTTTATATGTGCAGGGTGTCTGATTAATTCCCAATTATTCACCCCATTGTAGACATTAACATTAAAAAATTAATGCAAGATTGCACATACCCACGTGTGCATGCGTGTGTTTTAAACGAGTTTCAAAACTGAATTTCAACACAAATAAGATCAAATAATTTGGCATTGTAAGATGAAATTTATTTACTAATTAATTTGGCTTTGAAATATCGTTTATATAGCCAGTTAATATCACGCAAATCCAACCAGAGCTTCTTTGCCAATACGATGATGAACTGTTATTTGATTTGATTAAATCTTATTATTTTTAATATACATATATTTTGAGATGCCTTACACTCATTAAATATATTGCGAAGTGGATTTTTCTTACGAATCAAAACACAATAACGAATGTTTCACGAACGTTTCACATAAACTATTTAATGTCACAGTTTTTCATATTATATTACGATTATGTTTTAATTTCGCGAATTTAGCCCCCGTTCGTAAATTCCCCGTTTTAAAACTGGACAGTGGTCAGTTCCAGCGATAGAAATACGGACGACAGAGCGGAACAATAGCAATATGGAAGTGGCAGTGGACAACGTCAACAGAAGAGAGGAACAAGAGGAGAAGGAGAGAGAAGGGGATTTCCCCTAAGTATACCCTATCCTTATTTTTCATCCCGATTTTGCTGCCTGACTGATGATTAATTCCGAACAGTGTCAGTCAAGAGACGCTGCTGCTTCAATGGCCACCAGAAATCTATTATAACGAAATTTAGGATGGCGTTCAATAAAAATTGCATAAATATTTATGAAACTGTCGAATAAAAAAAAAAGAAAACAAGAGACCCAAAATATTTACGGTGTGAAGAGGAGGCAAGAGGGGGGGGGGGCAACAAACACGAGCCTCTTTCTTTCGTAACATTCACCAAAAATATCAAAAAGACCTTTAAATTTAGTTTCAAATATAACGTTTATTCCAAGCATCCGTTACCATGGTTACGAGATGAACGATCGCAGCGCCATCTATCTTCTGACGAAAACCCATCTCTCTCCCCCCCATTGCAGAGATAACCGAGAGTGTGTGTATATACTGTATATATACATGCATATATAAAAAAGTCCAATAAAAGCGGTTTTGATCCGATAAAATCTAGGGAAATAAATTACGACGTTCAATTTGGATAAAGCCGTGTACCTGACTAAGTAACAAATGCGATTGTGACAAGACAACCGCACGATGAAAAATCGCATTTTTCAAGTTGAGAAAAGACTTTTTTTTCTTCTTTTTTTTTCCTTTTTTTTCATTCGGCTATTATTTCTTCTTTATTTTACAAAGCTGATTTTTGACGCATGAAAAATCAGGACGATAAAAAAAACGCAATATCTCACGGCTGTGCTTTACCGGACGGATCCATAGAAATAAAAATAAAAAAAGAGCGAATGATAACGACGTTACAGGGGAGAAAAATGACACATTCGAAACCGTTTAAACTTTTAACGAAACGGAATTGGTCGATTACCAGATACAAGAATGAATCGAATCGAGGATTAAGCGTGGATTAAAGCGCACGAAATCGATTGAAAACCAGGGTGTGTCTACTCTGGTTTTAATACTCTGGAATGCCATGACTTCTAAAAAAAAATCCCATGACAATTGAAAGTATGTTCTTTAAACGTGTAATCGTGTTATCAAGAAAAGTACAAAAGAAGCTTGAAAGCAACACTTATTAGTTACCCTGCAGCCAGCATATTAATGTTATGTGGTAGGGGTCGGGGGTTGAAGTGGGTTTAATTAGTTAAACCCAAATTTACAGAGGAACTTCTTCGGGGTTGATTGGATTCTAAAATTCAAAGATAGTGATATTCAAAGTGAAGTAACGAAATTAAACAATTCGGATGACCTTAAGGTGATTTTCATGACTTTTCCGTGACTTCCACAAATTTCCATGCCAGTAGGCAGTCAGAAAACGTCCCATTTGTGCGCACTGATTCAATTGAGATTGTTCTCATTGGCTGATTAATTTCATCATAAAGAAATCGTACATTTTATTAAAAATTTGAAAATCAAAACAATTGCAAGCAAACTCGCATGGCTCTGAAGCAATGCGTGATTGCCAGTCGCAGGGGGCAGCAAACTGCAATTTGTTGCAACTTTTTTACACTTATTTTTTTATAAATATTCAACGTATGATTAACACAATCGCATTAATCGTCTTCATTTAAATAAAGGTTTACTTTCAACCGTTTTCATCAATTAAGGATTTTTGTACGAGTGTATAATTTTGTCGATAATTTTTCAGCGACCAATAGTTTTGTTTCCCCCAAAACGGATTTCCCAAAAAAAAACATTTATGAAATTGTGATTTTGCATATCACATATTCGATATCCTCTCACCGGCCACATTTAAAGTGCTCGAAGCGTTCATAGAGAAAGTTTACGTAGGAGTTACTGAAAAGCAATACGTTTTTTTTTCCAACTGTATTTACATTAACCCACAATTAATCATCTTAAAAGCAATAAAAATGACTTTGAATTCTTTTCGTAATGGACAAAAATAGGGGTATGTTTCCTTACAATGAGTCACCGGGGACGCAATATTTCACACACACGAATCGACATTACGGATTTCTTTGCTACATGAAATATCAATTCGCTTCGGCGTCCCCCAATTGGATCTGCGTCGTTCGCCGTTAGGGGGCGCATCATTATCTTCCGCTTCCGCAGCCATTTGCGAGGGGGGTGTAAGGGGGTAGCAGAAGAGCAGCTAAGATGATCAGTCGTCTAAAAGCAAGAGAGGAGGGGGGGGGGGGAAGGGATTGGGGTCTCCCCCTTACCCCCTTAATGCCCCTCAGTTCGCAGAAAGCGCTCACGTGATTACGCCAGAAACCCCATTGAGGAAGGGGCGGAAGTGGAAGAATTGGTTTGTAGAAAGCCCACAAAAAACGCTTGGGTCCGATTGAAGAGACAGAAAGAGGCCCTACGCCAGGGACGAGATCACTTTCTGACCCAATTTCCTCACAGGAAACTGGCGACGATCAGCCAGAAATGGGAGGAGGAGGAGGAGGAAGAAGAGGAGAGGAGGTAAAGGAAAAGAGGAAAAGGAGGATGAGGATGGGACAGGGGGGATATAGGAAACAGATCCGAGGATCACGAGGGGAATTACCCTATACGCCAAAAAAAAAGTGATGGCAGTGATTTGACAAACTGTAGGAGGAAAAAACCGGTAAGAAGTGAGCAGAGATAAGACGGATGTGACGTCACCTTTAAGGCGCTTCGAAAGGCGAAATATTTGAACATGTTTGTATCTTTCTTTTTCAGTAATAACTACAGTACATGTATTAGGGTGGGTTATCAATGCCTAGAATGACTTTCAAGCATTGTGTTTGAACACATTTAAAATCACTTTATGGACAACAGAATACATGTACATGGTTATTTCCCTAATTTTTTTCCTCCAAAAAACGTATTACCTAAACTTATGTAATAAACCTTAACCCCCTAAACTTATTTTAAAAAGTTGTTTAAAAAATCTACTTGAAAAACTTATCTCAAGAAGAAAGACGTCAAAACAGTTATTAAAATAACGTATTCCTTAATTGTATTTTAAAAAAGTTACTAAAAATCTTATTCCATTAACTGATAAAAAGTTATTAAATAACTGGAATTAATGGAATAAGATTTTTAGTAACTTTTTTTAAAAATACAATTAAGGAATACGTTTTTCAGTATTTGGTATACTGAAAGAGAAAAACCTGATATCTAAACATTCAGAAAAAGTATTAAAAGAAACTTATTTCCTAAAATTAAAACAGTTGTCACTAAATGTATTTTTAAAACATTATTTTAAAATAAACATTTTCTACAATGATAAGAAGTATTAATAGTTTAGGTGAGGTTTGAACCTCGATTAAAATGACGTCACACAAGCCGCTATTCCGCGACCAATAGCGTTTGTGCGTGGGTTTAATTAGGGCTTTGTCGCTCTATAATTAATGCCTAACAATTAATTAATACGTCGTGTTACGGCGCTCTGGCCTCCGTTCCGATTAAAAAGTAACAATTTTTAGCGATGGCGACGACGATAACAGCATCAATTATGTTTCTTATTTGAACACGCTCCAAGAGCTTTAAACGCCTCATCATCAAAATCAAATGAAAATAAAAACAAAAAAAACAATAGAAAAATAAAAGCGTAATTGTAGAGCGTAGAAATCGGTTAGTGAATGCGTGGCGCCCCTAGCGACCAAAGACGGTAGTTTCTAACTGTCTGCCATAAACCTAAAGCGATCATATCGCAAAAGTAATGTAAAAGGTATATTTTTTGGAGATTATTTTAATTCAATCAATACTTTAACAACAGATAATTAGACAACAAATAACAGATGGAGATGACATTAAAACATTTACTTATACACGTACGCAAATACCAGCAACCAATTGTTTTCATTTCACTTTTGTTTGTTTTTTAAAGCAATTTCTCGATACATTTTTTTATTTATATGAAATGCAGCAAGATTTTAATATATCATCATTAGCAATAATGATTAAGAAGTAAAACAGTTTGGACAGTTGGAAAACTTGGAAAGTTTGGAAAATTGTTTAATACACGAAATTATTTTTTTTATATAAGAAGTACCAATTTCAGTTTTTAACAAAATAATCTATAAACACTTTAAAAAAATATTTTAAATTAAAATTATATTGCAGTACAAAAATAAATAATTGAAGTTATTTGTTTTGTGTAATGAAAACTGCAATTTTCAGTTTTTTTAAATATAGTGTATATGTTTGCTTTTATGTAGTAAACAACTATAAAAAAAATTGGTTGACTAGTAAATGCTGCAAAGATATAGCAAATCTAAAAAGAACTTGTTGTAAGAAGTGATGGTGACCATCAAAACTCTTTGTTGCTACACGTAGCTTTTTTAAATAGATTAAACGGCATTTATCGCAATCTCTCGATTGGCAATAAAGTGAATGCGATCACTTTGATTAATTAAAATTCATAATGTTAGTACAATTGTATATGGAGGAGGAAATCCCCATGAGTTTCGTTTGGTGGCCCACAGATGGCGCTGACGGTCGCCTTCCGCCGCAGTGGTGAAAAAGCAGGAAGCCAAAGCCTCACGCAGCGGCTTAATTTTATTGCTTTTTATGTGTTTTTATCGTTTGTTGATATTGGTTTTGTGTTTTAGTATTCATGGGATGCCACTAACTCGACGTGAAACAAGTGCTCCATCACGCGTGCCATTTACCTGCCTTAACCCCCAGGGGATTAACCAAGAAAAGGAAGACAAAAAAAAACCACTACACACCCACCGTAGCAGGGGGTGCGAAAGAGATAAGTGTGCGAAAAAAAAAGAAATAAGGGAGGGGAAATCCCTCGTTGGGCCCAAGGGAGGCTTTTTGGTTGGTGGCATCTAATGGGCGCAATGCCCGTGAAACGTACCTCACACACACACACGAAATGATAACAGAAGGTGTTTTACCACTAATTGGGCGAATGGATTTACCTGCAACCAAACACCTGTCACTGTTTAGGGGGGGGGGGGGAGACAGGGATTTATTCTACCTACCACAGGTAGCCGTGAAAATACCCCCAAGGGGGGATTAGGGGGGAAAAAAAAGCTGTTAGAATCCCTGCTGGGACGCGAAGGAGGAAGAGGAAAATCCTTATTGGTCAATTAAGGGAATTACCTGTCAGGCGAGACAGGTAATAAAAACAGGAAATTAAGAGGAAGAGAGGGAGGAAATCATCGCCTAACGTTAAACGACTGGGATCCGGTGTCCGTCTCCATTATAGAAATAATGAGGCATTGTGGGAAGAAAGAAGAAAAAAAACGTTTAACAGGTTGGGATGAGAAGACTAAAGAGCTAAATCCTAACCGTCATAAATAGAATCCTTATTAAAGCAGAGCATTTAGGATTAGATGGAAGGAGGACATCAATCGATAGGTAACAAAATCAAAAGCAACAAAATCAATCACATCATAAACATTTTGTGGGGGTAGAGGGGGGGGGCGTACGAAAACCACGACGTCATTCCTGACGATTCCAAAACATCGTCCCAAATAAAGTTTACTGACTATGCCATCCTTGAGAGTTGGGAATTTTAATAAATAACGTCATAGGCCATTTTTTTTCCCTCCATCATCATTCAATGATTTTTATATTTTTTTTTTTGCAACAAAAAACTTGACCATACATTACCGACAGTGGATCTTCCTTAAACGCATTTTAGAAAAAAAAAACACGTTTTAAACGAAATTAGTTCAACCCATTAATCCACACACTGGATTTTTTTTAAATAAATTGGTGGTGAGCATGATTTTCATATTAAGAATTTTTTATACCTTTTTTCCTAAGTTTGGGTTTGTTTTTTATTTCAATTTTGATAAACTTAGTTTAAATTTTTTATTATTTTCTTTTCTAACTTTTCTTAAAACTTTGTCCAAAATGTTTTTATTTTTGTCCAAATTTTGTTGAACTTAGTCCTAAATTGAGAAGAAGAAAAGTTCTCGCTATGAAAACTTGGAAAATTTGCTATAAATTCATACTCGCTACTTGTTATTAATGATAACGTTGCACATTTTTTGGGCTTGGATTTTGTGGAATCTAAATCCAACATTCTGCTCCAAACGGTAATAAATCATGGTATTTATTTAGATAATTTAAAACAATAAAATGTGAATAATAACACCCTCTACCAAATTATCGAAATGGCGTTTGGATTTTATAAGGCCCTTTTAGAGATAAAGTTGATCGAATAAATTTGGCGACACCTGAACCACGTCACGTTTGTTGACCCTAGGTCCTAACCCACCCAAAGATCCCCCCCTTTGCAACGAAATTTTGCAACGAGACGTAAAAAGGAGTCTGGCAAAGAATCTTCTTTTACGACGTCCTTTAGGCCTTAATTAGCCCTGGTCACTGGTCATTTTCCTCCCTTTCTAAGCTACTACCTTTACCCCC
>JAQIXS010006331.1:0-10906 GCA_034700785.1 Rossiulus vilnensis | reverse complement strand
TGGTGAGCATCCTTTTGCCTCAATGATAGGATCATCTAATTAGTCTAGAGACGTTTACCTTTCCACTGGATTTGATTCCTTTGCAAACGCACAAATAGCAGATGACCCAGGCTCCAAAGAGAGCCACTGCCAAATCCCATCGCACAGCCCCGATTTCTTCAATGCCAATGGATAGTTGAAGTATTTTACGCCTTAATTGATGAAATCATGAGAGGAAGTTTGTAACAGTTTTGCTTCAAGACATCTAGTTAATTGTAAATTCCAACGAATGAACACTCACTCCCAAAATTCTACAGCGGGATCCACCCGAGTTGCATTTAGCAAGGAGGAGTTCATCGACTCATACGTCACATTTTCAGTGGACGATTTAATATAGCAATGCTCTGGAATTCCATCAACACGCGTGAGAATTATGCATTAGATTAATTTAATTTTAAAAATTAAACATGGTTTTATATGCTCTACATGGATTATGATACTGTTAATAAGGCACCAGAAAAAAATATTGGCGACTCAAAAAACACATAACGAAACGCCTGTTTTATTTTGTAAATATAGTTACAATTTAATTTTCCTCAATTATAATAGTGTAATTCGCTGCATTAACAAATGTCATTTCATGAATAGAAGAATTTCAACAAAAAATTTGCAAAAAAATACATACAGTATACGAATAAATTAAAATGGAACACAAAAAACCAACCATATTTTGAGAAGATTGTTTAATTTTACTTCTCTCAAAAATAAATGAGAGGAAAACAATTTTAGCTAACCATGCTTAATTACAATATTTAGTTTCTGCTTTGAAGAAAATTGCAATGGATCAGATTGAAAGTGAAAGCGATCTACCTATCAGTGATACACTCATATGCAAGACATTACCTGTATTCCAATCATTGTTACAAGACGCCCATGGCAATTCGTACGTCAGGGAATATCCCATATAGACCAAAGCCCAGGCCAGGACCACGATGTAATAGACATTTAGCAGGGCAACGACGACAATAGTACCATAGCCGATTCCTGTAAAAAGCAGTTGGGCTGGTAGGTGGAGTTGGATTTTTTGCTTAGAATCCATAATATTAGTAAACTCCGTTACTTACCAGAAAATAAGGGGCAAATGTTCCAAGCACTTATCCCTCCCTCACTCATGAACTGCCCTAAGGCAATTTCAAGAAAGAAGATCGGGATGCCACCACCAATCAGAAATATGATATATGGAACGAAAAATGCCCCTGGAAATTTCAAGGAATTTTCAATATAAACAACACCTCAATTTTTGTTAAATTGTAATTTACAAAATATGGTTGTTGGTTACACAATCCCAAGTTGAACGATAATAACAATCCGATGTATATTACAATAAAGCGTTACATTTTTCAAAAATTAAACTGTGGTTTTCCTAAAATAACGATTCCCCAAAATTAAAAAAGAAAAGGGAATTAAATATAAGGATTTTTTCTCACTTATTTAGATGAATTTTTCATATTTAATACTTTTAAATCAAACCGATTATAGAACTACCAACTACTTTAAAAACGAAGTCTGAAGGTCACTTATCAAATGAACATTTTCTTCAGAAAAAAACGTTATCAATTATCATAAAACCAATAAGTGCACAATAAAACACTTGAAAGTCTTCTTAAAAATTAATATTAATAAATCACCGCCATTTCAACAAACACAAACATTTACCATCGTTAATGTTTGTGTTTTCAAACAAAACACACATTTCTCATTGAAAATTAAGAAAATCAACATTTATGTATAACAATTTTGTTGGGATATTTACAAATAGAATTCTTGAGGGAAAATCAAAATAAGTGTACGAATTCTTTTCGAAAGTGGAAATTTGCATGGGAAATTAGAATTTTATAAGTTTTATTATTCAAATTTTAGCATGTTCATGCAAATGACGCGAATTAGCTATCATTTAAGTAAGAATGTTTTGAACAGCAGGCCTATATATTTAGTTTTTAATAGTTCTCAATTGATTGATGGAATAATGGTCGCAGTTGATCGGCTCGTTTTTTCAAGTGTTTACCATTGAAGGCCATTGTAGTTCATTATACGGTTAAATACCCCTTTATTCCGATAATGAGGAAATGGACTTGTTGAGTGATCCTAAAATAATTCATCTACATCCCCTTACCCTAGCTAATGTCTTATAAAAACTTAAGTTATTAATACATAGGAAATGACATTCAAACATTTCTTCAAATATTATCTGTTTCTATTTTTAAACGAGTAAATCCAAGTCATCCTGAAAATGGCTTTTGTTTCAACATTTGCAGACATTTAACCAGGTTAACCATATATTATAGAAATATTTTTTTAAACCCTAACGGCAAATAACAGCAATTTAACAATCATTAAACAAAGAAATAACTAAATAGTGAATTTTTCAAAAATGTTGATCTACATTACATTTGAATTGTTTCAAATTGTTTCAAACGTTACGAAAATAGTTCATTAATGGTTTCAAATAGGTCGCCATACCCAACTTTGTTTCTTAGGAATTTATTCTCCATGAACAAACTTGGTTTTTACATGGTATTATGCAGAAAAATCTTAATAAAACAATTGTCGATCTTTTTGTCGAAAAAATTAATCAGGAATCCAATTTCTTTTTTTTTTCCATAGTTTTCAGAAATGTTCAGTTTTTACCATTATGTCGCCAATATACAATATTGTATAAGTGTATAGGTAAAGCACTTGAACTTGCATTCACAACTCACAATTAAAACATCTCCAAGAAAAACTTTTATACGCACGTAATAGGGTTTACAACCTATTAAAAAGGGTAAAAAAAACCCAGAAGCAGGTGTTGTAGGAGTGCAACTCACCGCCGCCATTCTTGTAGCACAGGTAGGGGAACCTCCATATGTTGCCAAGCCCGACTGCCAGCCCGATGCAGGAGAGCAGGAACTCAACTTTGTTGCCCCATGTTGCACGCTGTGGTGGTGCCGCATTCAGGACAGCCGCTTCGTTGTCGGGCATTTTGCACCGGGACGACTCGACTTGAGCACTTAAACAGTCTGAATGCCTCAGGAAGCTCCTCATTGGGAGCAATCCTGATTTTGGATTCGCCCACGCCCATCGTTAGGGGAGGCAATCTGCAATCAGAAAACGATTTCCTTAATACAAGTGATTAAGAAAATGTAAAAAAATCTGAAGAATAATTACCCCAGATTGTAGAAACGAGATCGATGCGGGGTGCTTGATTTGTTAATAGACAAGTCATTGTTAGGCCACTCGTACGAACCCCTGCTTCCGGACTTGCACATGGCTTGGCATCATGTCCGCAATAAGTATTCAATTACCGTGGGAACCTCTAAAACGAGGTTTATTCAATCACGTGTTCAACCGCGCTACAATATTTCCCCATCTTTCCAAAGCAGCCCCAATATAACATTACATAAGCGAAAGGCAAAAATAAAAAAAATTAAAGGCACCCCATAAATTGTCCCTCCACATCCAAACAAAAACGAAATAGCCAAGTGGCGACATCCGGAATAAATATGTAGCCGCAACCACAGAATAAATTAAAAAAAACTATCACTGGAGCCTGTATTTCCATCTGCGAGGAATGTCGCATCAGCAAGACCTGGCATCAAGGGCGAATTCTTTTCTGAATCTCTGATCCCAAGAAATCTTGCAGTTCCATTAGAAAGAATTTTAAAACTTGAAAGGTTTTAACTAAATATGTTCAATTAAATGTTAGTCGTTCAGAAATGCACAGATTTCCAGTATTCGTTAAATAATGAATATTGCTACACATCAGTCAGATTGGGAAAGGTTACAAAAGTTTCATACATCATATTCAATATTTTTGAATCTTGATAACAAGTTCCACTTCTACTTTGAAAATAAAAAAAATAAATAACAGTTGCATAGAATCTTGAGAATTTGATTTTGAACTTTCATATGGATTCCCAGGAGTAGTACAAAGCCATAACTAATAAGCAATTCACAAAACACGAATCCAGAATACCGCAAATTAGTTCTACAAGATTAGGAGGACACAACGTAAAAAGGTTACAGGATTGATAACGATTTATGGCAATCTTCCGATTCTTGGTAACGTTTGTTAGGTTACATCTTGAAGCTCCTTGGACATCTTGGTTACATGTGGGCTTCAGAAGCCCACAGTAATGTCCTTTTAAATCATTAAACTGATCCTTTCTTAATTGAAAGATTCACCAAAATTCTCATAGAAAATGCTGTAACGATATTAGAAGAAATCATGCGATAATGTCGCAATTCAGTAAATGGTGCTTGATTTGAACGTACAACAATAGGTGAAAATATGGGTTCAATAGTTCAGTTACTGGTGCCACCTACTGCATAAGAAAAAATCGCCACAAATTCCAAACACATTCCCCACACATGGATACAACAAGAAATATTATCAACATTTTCAATGGAACTAATGAACAAATAAGTACATGTATTCAACATTAAACAATTTACCATGGAATGAAAATGGTTTCCCTGCCTTAACTAGTATTAATTCGCATGCTAATCATTCCACATAATCAAAAACAAAACAACATCCAACGTCCCTTGCTGCTACGAGTGAATCCTATTATCACTCCAAATTAATTTTGTGATCCCACACTATTCCTAAGCAAGTTTTGGTAATTCTTTAACCTACAACACGCATGTATTTGACAAAGTTCATTATATGTACAGCATTCACTATGCAGTGAAGGCCATATTGGATACCGTGCCATGTATATGTGCCTGTATGTTTTTTCTTTTAATTATGTTGTAATGTGTGGTGGGCAATAGGGTGTTGGGGGATCAGCAGCAGCATGTTAAAGATTCTCGTTGGATATACTGACACCTCATAAATAAGGCTGGTCATATTTGTGCTGAATGAATAAAATTACTTGGTGCAAGGAATGTCACGACATTTGTCTTAAAGAAACTTAAAAAATCATGCTGTCATCACACTGAACTTTCAGTTGCAACACCAGTGCAAAGCAATGAAACCAATCTGATTTTCAGTGAGATTTCCATGATCACTTCATTAGATGTCATTGTTCATTGTTATAGGAGAATAGAAATTACGTGATATTAATTTACATGAAAACAATAAAAAGATATGCCAATGTCAAGGCTTTAAATGCCAAGTCTTTTTATGCAATATGAAACTGAGCCTTTATAGAAGGCCCATTAATGTTAACTTCCTTACAGGAATACGCTATGATAATGACACTAATTAGCATTCAGACCCTGACCCCATGCTGACTGTACTCGTTTGCTGCCATATTTCAAAATTGTTTTGCCATAATGCTCCCCAGTCAAACAGCCATGTGTGCAAACACAAATGATCTGTGGTCACATCTGCAAGATCTGAATCTCACCATCTCTTTCTGCATCTAATTTAAAATGTGTTTCTTAAAGAGTTCCGAATTGTTCATTCAAAATCCTCAAAACCCTGTCATCGCAGTTAAAACGTAATTAAAACATGCCCCAATTAAGAAACTTGCTCAACATGAGCAACTTTTTCACAACGTCGAAAGGACAAAATCCATCTGTTAAAGCAATAGCAAAAATATCCTTTTCCCGCTAGTGTAATGCACTAATGCACAAATGTTCTGCAATCAAGCGCTATTGTCCATAATTTTAGTGTCACCTTTGATGGAATTTTCCGCGCCACGATTACCAAAACTACAGCGCCAGCGCAACCTTAAATTATAACTACACGAAGCCCTGGGTCATACCCTGCTGAGTCCAGTTTTGGCAGATGGCGAGCTGATGGGCTTCTGGCTGCCAGCAGCCGCGGCCTCTTGCCGACCGTACAAGAGTACTGAGAAGATGACCAACGCTGCGCCGCCCATGAACTGGTAGGTTACGTAAAAGTTGAACATGTAAACGGAGGCAACGCAAGCTACAACAATGGCCAGTGAGGTTGCGAAGCCCTTAAGGATGTTGTCCGCATACTTCACCACAATAGCCACGATAAGGCCTCCCAGAGCGTACATAAGGATGACAAACCACACGGCATTCGTGTAGCCGAAGAAGAAGCCATTTTCACGCACCTTGGCGCCATCGCCAATAAACGTAGTGCACAGTGCAAAAGGGATTCCCAGAAGACTAAGCTGCACGTTGCGCATCCACACGGACACATCACTGCCCTTAAGAATCTTCTCGAAGTAAACGCCGGCAAAGCCCGACATGCAGCAAGATATGATAACCGCTACCAGACCCAGCAGCTGGTTTTGTTCGTGGCCTCCTGTGGAACCCGACGTTTCCGCTGAGCTGGTCAGCTGCACCAGCGACACACCGACCAGCAGGATCAGCAGGGACACCCAGTGCAACGCCCCAAGCACCTTCTTCAACATGAAAACGGACATTATCGCCGTAGTCAAGATCTTAAGCTGGTATGTGACCTAAAATGAGATAAACCCATGGTGTAAAAGGATTCCTTTTTGGTAAGCATG
The DNA here is from genome assembly GCA_034700785.1 of Rossiulus vilnensis. Lineage (NCBI taxonomy): Eukaryota > Metazoa > Arthropoda > Diplopoda > Julida > Julidae > Rossiulus > Rossiulus vilnensis. The sequence goes on along the minus strand of JAQIXS010006331.1, from coordinate 4,454 downwards.
CAATGGTACATGTTACATTTTATTCAGAATGACATCAAGACTTGAGATCAAACAACAGTGGATGACTGAGCTATGAACGAGCTATGGATTATTATTATTAGCAAGGACATCCTATAGAAGATGTCATTTGATAACTATTTTCATATTACCAATACTTGTAATCAATCTGAAATATCGAAATGCTGCTATATTTTGTTTAATGTAACTGCGCAGCCTATTTTTAATAATTCCTAGCCACAAACATTTTATCTGAAAAGAAGTTAAGAGAATCTTAGGAGAATGTAACGATAATGTTAATAAAAATGTCTTATGTTTTCTGATACAACAACAGAAAAATACATTCAAATACCACTTATTTTAAAATTAAAAAAATACACAAAATATATTCAGTTCCCAGCACAACTCCACATAACATAAATACATGTAGAAGATATAATTATGAATTAAAACTGGATTGAATAGTTTTAATCTTTGAAAGGACATGAGTATAGTGGACATCACAAGTTTCAAAAGATCCAGCGCAGCAAGTAAATTAAAGTGAATTTACCTGATATGTCGCTGCATCCAAATTAGACGCAGCTACGAATATGAGATTGTTCTGCAAGGTGTAAATTAAAGAAGGCACGCACACCTGGAAAAGCAGGTAGAAAATAGAATGATCATTGCTTTCCGGATAAACAAAACCATAAATAAATTATTAACCATATCTTCCTGGTACCTTTAGGGTGTCAACTGGTTGCTTAAACACCTGAGCATGAACCAAAGTGAGCATACGAAGAACGCTCTTTTCTTGAATGGAAATGATTAGAAGGCAGGCGATCAGCTTCACCACTTCTGACATGACGACTGCAGTAGAGGATAGGAACAGCTCTCCTGGCTGGGTGCGTGCATAACGCATACTCAAGCTGAGTACAGCGTTTTGAAAGGTCAGTGTGACCAAACTCACCCATTTCAACAGATTTAGAAGATCTGGAAAATAAATACACGTAAACACGCATTGAAGTGTTATCGGGTTTCGGACACTAGTTTCAAACAGAAAGATTCACTAAAAACATGTCCAATTTTCAATGAATTTAAGGCGAATGAAAAACTACACATTTCTGCTTTAAATATTAATTATAATTGCTGAATCTATTTTCCCCAGTGTAAAATCGGTCGTCTACTAGCGTCTCAGTTATTTTTTTTTGTACAATTTGAAAATATCTGGAATGCAACCTCCGATGTTCATATCGGAAGTTTTATTGATTGGAAAAACCCATTTTCGGAGGTCGCTTAAAACGCTTTTATTGTATATTTCTTGTAAATATACGGAAGATTTTCAAATTACAAGTAAATAACTTATCATGTAAAACCCAAATTTAGCAATTATAACATGCATTTGAAGCAAAAATGTGCATTTTTTTTAAAGGTGGCCATCCTTTTGGGGTCGGGCTTAACGTTTTCCACCAGAAGAAAGGTTATTTCAAAAACACATGACAACCCCTCTTACATAAAAACAATTTTTTTTAAACTAATGCCTGTGTTTAAACGTGTTAAATAAGCGCCAGAATTACAATAATTTTTTTATCTTAAATAATCATTCTTTGAATTAAAAACAAATTGATGTCTGTTTGAAAAACAGCATTCTTAATACCGATGTTTCTCTGAAGACCCAGAAATTGGTTTCAATTTTTATCAAAAATAAATAAATAAACACATTTCTAGTTTAAACAAATTGAACTTTTAGATTAAAACCCCTCGGTTATCTATTTGAAAGGATTGCTAGGAGAAACGAAATGCTATACATGTAATTTAAGAAATAATTTTCCTTTAAGACATGAACTTTAGTTCCTTCATCCAAACGTTGCTTCATTTAAAAGAACAAGAAAAAATATTTCGGTACTCGTGTGAATAAATTAAAAAAAAACAGGCCTGCAACTTACTCGTAGAACTTTTCGTGACGTCTGGTGACATGTTCACGGACAGGGCGATGCAAATTTTAGACGGACATGGACTTAGACACGTGTGGACATCAGTCTGTGCCAAAGAGACAAACGAGTAAAGTGCCGCGCTCACAATCACTAGCGAACAAACAAGCTAAAAGAACATAAAAGGAACACAACACGCGTCAAATCTGCACTTGCCTAGTTCACCTTTTGTCACAACACACATAGGTTTCTCGGCATATGTTTAACAATGAGTGCGGAGTGATAAACAGAATACTCAAAAGCAACAGGTGTTAAAAAGTGACCCGAGCATAAAGCCTACGTACGCTTATCCCAAGGAGTTCTGGGAAATGAATTATCTCATATTTCAAGTTGCGTGCTACTTCCCAAGTTTGTAATATAAAATGTTATCGACAATAATAGCATGGGAGCCACAATTAGCAACATATTTAAAAAAATATAAAGAAAATTACGCAAAGTTTAGAATTTAGCATCCATTTTCAATACAGTGCAACTTTAACGTCTATCGCACTATTTTTAATTATTCTTCAAATCAAAATACATAAGATAATGCATTCAGTATAAAAAAATAAGCACGAGTTAATTTACTTTAAATACTAAATGGTACGAAAAAATATGAAAAATCATATCGAAATAAATTTTATTTGTTAGTTTTCATGTTTCCAGCTTTGGAATGATTTTTATTATTATACTTCAAAAACCGCATTTATAACTCGTATAATTTATCAATGTAATTGGAAAATTCAAGATAAAACCTAACTTGTATATAAGGCCTAGATAAAGTAAATCACAAATAAACAATGAAATTATGATGTCAACTAAATACATTGGGACTTAAATTTTCCACTAGATCGATAAGTTTCGTTACAGGGTTAAGCTGTGGCGGTAATAAGCTAGCAGCAATTATTTTCCTGAATTTCTTTGTTGTGTGTGCAAAAAATGGGCAGTTCGTTGCACTGACTTTTCATTTATTGCGGACGAAGATGCATTGAAATACACAGCAGACCAGCGAAATCACATCCTTACTTTTTTAAATGCCTTTCACAAACTCGTTACTGATTCATCCCAGGGATATGCCATTTATTCGGCAAAACATTTCGCATAAAAAGTCCCTGAAAAGTTAGCCAAGCATTAAATACTGTTGTTAATATTTTCAGATGTTTACCAACTTCAACGCATAAATGTTCGAACATGATACGTTATTGCGAAAATAACTGATTTAATATACGACCACGCATTTTCGATGAATGCATGTTGAATTTTGCTTGGAGATTATATAACGATCTCTACGACCATGGATCAAAATACAAATTACGGGAATTAGGAGACGGTAAAGATCGTAAAAAGAGAACGAAATGAGCACAGATGTAGCTTTTTTATTATTAAGAAACCACCTAATCTGCGCTTTAGAATATAACTAACAATAACACATGCTGAATGCTGGTTAATTTTGATTTTAACTTAATCTTGTGCAAAGTGCAGAATTATACAAATGATAAAACGCAAGAACAATAAGATAACATCTACATTTTTATAATTACCGTTAATTAAATATCACAATTATGCTATTTTCGTCACGTTTACATCAGTGTAGTAGGCATGCTTTATAAAATATTCCCGTCAGATACCGATATCAACAACAAGGAGATCATAATATAGCTAGGGCAGTAGGTTTGAAGCTAGTAATCTGCTTTGGGTTGAATAATATCTTTTCCTCATAATTTAAGTTGGACATTTGAACGCGGCAATCATTCCGTTTCCATTTGCCTAGCTATCTAATTAGTTTACAGCCAGCCTACAGATGCGGTACTGTCAGACCAGGCCGATTGAGTTTATTCAAGCCTCTATATGGCACTGTCTCTTGACCAGACATTGATTAAAAATTGTCGAAATAGTGAACTCTGTACTACTGATAGATATTAAAATGTTGTCTTCAATTTAGTTGGCCAATTCGAGCCATTCAACTGTCGCGTCAGTTAATGACAGACCTCTTGAGTCCACGAAGCCGTTTGTAATTTAAGCAGAACGATGCTTTGGCCAGCTATTTGCCACTGTCATCATAACAGTTGGCAGAACGGTGTTTTGGTAAACTATTTGCCACTGCCATCAGAATTGTTGGCAGAACGAGACATTGGTCAACTGCTTGCAACTGTCATCGGAATAGGTACAACAGACAGCCACTAATCAGTGCAAGCACATTACACAGTCTATTCTCGGTAAAATAGTTCAATTGGCATTGATTTTTGGACACAATTCCTGGCAGTGAACACGAAATTGAAAAGAAAAGAAACTCTTCGCCGAAACAAAAATAATTTGGTCAAAAACACGAAGCCGAAACCCGCACCTTCCAGCCACGCCTTCTCGCACACGCAGAAAGCTAAAGCCAAAAATATAAAAAATAAGGCTTACCGGCTCTCCTCATCGATAAAAATCTCATTGATATTTTCACGAATATCTCGCTCCACCAACTATCATCGAAATGGCAACAAGTAACAACAAATGCAAAGG
>JAQIXS010006330.1:0-10909 GCA_034700785.1 Rossiulus vilnensis | reverse complement strand
CGCCTACGGCGTTCCTTACCCCTGCAAAAACAAAATAAAAAAATAAAAAATTGACGTGATGTATTAAGGGGCAGTGGCACCCCCCAGAAATAAGTCCTAGTTACGCCAATGATTACGCACGTTGAATGTACGTTAAAGGACGAGGAACCCACGTTGAATATACGTTAACGGACGAAGAACGCACGTCAAGGGACGTGGTTGAACTCAAATTGAATGTACGTTAACGTACATTCAAAGTGCGTTTCTCTTATTATTAACGTACATAATCAACGAACGTTAACGTGCTTTTAATGTCCGTTGGATGATAAATTGAATGAATTAACGTGCATTTATCGTCCGTTCAGTATGCGTTCAACGTCCGTTCCTCGTCCATTAATTAATTCAGTATGCGTTCAACGGACGTTGAACGCATACTGAACGGACGATAAATGCACGTTAACGTTCGTTGATTATGTACGTTAAAAATAAGAGGAACGCACGGTGAATGTTTGTTAACGGACGACGGACGCACGTTAACAGGCGATGAGCTCATTGAATGTACTTTAATGGATGATAAATGCACGTTAACGGATATTGAACGCACGTTAACGGACGAGGAATGCACCTTGAATGTACGTTAAACGGACGTTTAACTCAAATTGAATGAATGTTAATGGACGATCAACAGACTTTAAACGCAAATTGAAATTTTGATGCACGCACGTGGAACAAATGATGAACAGACTACAAACGGACGTGGAACGCTCGTTAGACAAACGAAGAAAGGACGTTGAACGGATATCGAAGTTCGAACGCACGTTGAGTGTACATTACGTTAACGGATGTTGAACGGACCTGCGGACGATGAATGCACGTTGAAGGAGCGATGAAATGTCCTAATTAAAAGTAACACCATAGGCGAATCTTTTACAAATTTAGGATTTCAAATCCAGGATTTTAGCCTCAACATTCTCTAAATATTTGCCACCATTAAAAAGAAACACCATAGGCGAAAATTTTGAAAAACTGGATTAGAAATAACAGTAAAATTAGGCAATTTAAGCGGAAAATGTCATTTATCTAGCATGAAATCGTGGACTGCTTTTGACCTTCAGGGTGGAGGGGCTCCTCCCTTGGGTGCGCCTGTTACTCGGATAATCGAGCACTAATCAGATTTCGTTCAAACGCCCACAAGTTCAGATGTGATAGATGTGTGACGTTTAAACACGAAAAACACAAACGAAAACGTGGTGAAAAAATTGTGTTTTTGTTGAAATTATGCCAAACAGTTATATGCGGCACCGCATATACTTTCGAAACACCTTCTCTTGTGGCAAGTAGGGCAGCAGCGCATTGAAATCATTCAATACTTCACTTAGACGTCCAGGTTTTAAAACCAACTTCTGCAACACTGACGTGGGATTGTGGGGCTAAAATTGAACAACCTTTCTTCGCGACCACCTTACCAAGGTTTGCTGTCAAGTTTGAAAATGGGGCAGGCAAACTCACCCCACCAATGATGGCGCCATTGGCGTTAAGGTTGTTGACGGCATCAGCGACTTGCTGACCAGGATTTCCACAGGGGTAGCAAGGGAATATGTAGCCATCGACATAAGAGATCCCTCCAGCCCTCGCATTGATAATAGTTTGGGCACCATTGGAGTCAATGACTCCGGACTGCCTGTAGATCCTCACGCAGGCAAAGCTGTAGCCATTGGACACAATGCAGCTCCAGGTGTTCTGAAAAACAAAAGGTCTTTCAATCCAATTCAATACAGTACCCTACTGTCAGCAAGGATATGTCATTCATGTGGCAGTTTTTTTTCTGAAGAAAACCAATTTGTAGAAGTCCAGAGGATGTCTCGAGAAGATTGAAGAGATTTCTTAGAAAACCCCATTTTCAGACGTCATTTTAGACATCTAAAAGACACCTGAAGGGTGTTGTTGTTAGAAGGTTGCTGAGAAGCATCGTCAGCGGTAAGCAATTAAAAATCAGACTTAATCAATGACCTTTCAAGGACTTAAAACTGCCTTGATGACTCTTGGTATTTTATCTCAAATTTTCAAACAGATTTTAATTTCAGAAAGGTTTTGGTGTAGACGTGGATTAAGTTCATAAATCTTAATGACCCAAATATTAATTGCAGGGCCGCAAATAACGTTGAAACAAGTCTTAAATGTCCTAAAGTGCTAAAATAGTCTTAAATTTATAAAAAAAAAGTCTTACATATTCAAGAAAGACGTCTTAATACCGCCATGTTAACAATTTAATACTGAAAACTTTAAAAAAGATTTCAAATTATTGCAAACTCTTTGATTTGATGCTCGTGCAGTTTGACAACACTGCCTTTACAGTTATCTTCAAATGATTGCTCAAAAATAATGTGTTTTTTTGAAAAAATACGCAGATGAATAATGAATAAAATAATGCACCGTATAAATATTACTCATTTCAAATATTATTCAAATTTATTCGTCAGAAAATTAAGTCCTAAAAGTGCTAAATTCCAAATCTTAGAAATTACTTGTGACCCTGAATTAAATCTAGTTATTGTTAAAATCGTTTTTTGACAATAATCTATTTCTCAAAGATTTTAACAGCTGCTTATTGTCATTCTTAATTTGCAAAATGCTTTGTTTCCAGCGCCATCTACTGTACGTTAAAAAATTTGCAACAAATTGCCACTCCTGGTGTCTGCATTGTCATAAATGTTAACTTAAGGAATGATTTAGCATATTGTTGAAATTGCAATCAACACAAAAATGCAATTACCGTTGAAACTGCTGAACTGACATCAACACCTTTGGTGGCATCTGCAGCCAGACAGCCAAGTATCACGAGAAGTGAAGACACAACAAGCTGCATTACGTTAGTTTTTATTAAACTGTCAAAACAGATTTGATTGTGTCTAGTCCAGCTTTTTTTATAAATGTGGTTTCGTGCTATTTTTGTCAATCACAGTTGTCAATGGCCTTTGTCAAGGCAACCTTGTCAGATAAAATTCAAGTTTTATCCTAACCTATCCCAGAATCTGCCCTGTAGTGATAAAAGCAGTTATCAAGACAATGGGCAGGGTCACAAGTAATGTAGGGCTCATGCAATGATTTCAATTTTAGAAACTGGCTGACCACTCTTACTATAAATATTTTGTGAGATATGTTAACATTGTTTCCTATTGATACACATCATTTTAAGCCGTATTTTTAACCAAACGTCAGTATCCTTCTTTTTTTAATAACAATAAGTTTTTGGCTAAGCAGAATGCCTTGATGTTCTTACAGAAATTAAACGGAATCATGGCTTATTTGGCCTTTAAATCATCTAAAATGGTTTTTTACAAACAAACTCAGCACACCAACCAACTAAAAAGTAAAATTATATCTCTTTGTGTTTTCCTCAGTTGTTTTAAATGATGTCCGTTTACTACTATCATCTGAAAGTAATGATATACGAGATAAACGTAATTCTTCTCCTTATCTGTTAAAATATCCGAGTTTTAATAACTGAGTGAATTTCAATAGTTCTGTGGGCCTTTGCAGTTATTTTTGCTTAATTTTTAAGTCCAGTTTTGAAATTTTATTTTATGTAAAAAATATTTCGGTCCAGTGATGCCATTTCCTAGCCAGCTATGCTTATTATGGTCTAACAGCAATATCAGTTCATATGTTTGAAACAATGTCGATTAAAATAATCATTTGATACTTGAGATAAACATTTTGGTGTTTATCTGTTGATGCCAGAGTGAATTTCAATAACTTTCTGCATGCAGTTATTTTGGCTTCATTTCAAGTCGCGCGTTAGTCAAAATTGTCATAGTTGGGAGCAAAAATGATAAAGAAAGGTGGGAAACATTTCATTGCTTGTGTCCTCTTGTTATAATAATTTTGCTAACGACATAACTTTAATTATGAATGTCTACAGCAAATTCTTTTGGCAATATTAACTACAATTATTTATTTGTGCGTCTATAATTCCAAATGATTCACAGTTTATTAATGATAATATATGATTACGTCTCCCAAGGTGGCTGCCAACGTGTAGCTAGGCTCCATAACAGTTGATTGTTCAGGAAATTTTTCATTTTTATTAATCTTTAAAATAACTTGTATGCAAGTTCACTATTGCATTATAGCATGTCCACATTGCCCTAAATGGTAATGTAATAATACTTACACTGAGGTTTCACATCTATGAAGATAACAGAAGCCATGTTTGATTGCGGGACAATTCAGTAAAAATAGGAGATCACCTATAAAAATAGCATGGAGATAACACCTGTCCTAAATTTGTGAAGTGGGTATATATAAGGTGCAGCTGGCAAGACAAGACAGGTTAAGGTATCAGTAGTATACAAGTAAATGATGCTTGGATTAGTTCTTTATTTGGCGAATGAATCTTATTGCATCAAGTGCAAGGTTCAGAGTGGATAATAATGACAAACTGATGATAAAATGCAAATCTGGTGGAGTATACATTTGAGAAATTTTTGAGTTTTACTAGTTTTTTACAATAGGCCTACGAATTAATAACTTTCTCGGATTTCCATTTTTTTTGGCAAGTAATTCTTTGGATTTTGAAAAGTTTCTCAAACTTGCTCTTCACAAAGCAACGAATAGGTCTAATAAAGTTGTCGAAATTCAATGAATAGTGGAAAAAAATGAGTATCGCCATCGGCGCTAATGCCATTGATTTTGAAATTTAAAAAACGTTCAGCGAATCGATGCATTTTAAGCATTTAGTTTTTACCTATTATTTGGAATGCGAAATCGGCAAGTAGCAAACTTTCAAGTTAATTTTGGGTGCAATTTCTATCACAATCTATTACAAAAAACCCATTAAGTTTGTTCATTGAAAGTATCAGTATGTAGTATGATAACAACAATGTGTTTAATACCGGTGCCAATAAAAAGTAAGAAAGATCATGAGAATATTTAATAAATTGCTCAAGGTACTTATTATCGATATCAGCACAAAACATCAATTAATTAGTAAAAGTCCTGGTTAACTTCGATCCCACACACTGTCTGAGAGGATTTATATTGCTTGATAGCAGGCCTGGCCCACCCACCAAACGGTGTGAAATCACCAAAACTTGCGCTGCCATCGATGCTCGAATACCAAAGTTGAAGATAGCTAAAGGCAGTGCTGCTGCACGTCACTGTCGTCCAGCTGTCCTGGCTTGCATAGATGCCAGCAGTTATTCCCAACCTGTCAGCCTCATCAACCAATGCTTGGATGAAAGCAATGTTGGAGTCACAGGAAGTGCTCCACTCTGCTGCTTCCTCAACTGAAAGCCAAAGCTACAAGAGAAATGCATTTAGTTGTCTGGATTTGCAACAATTGCAAGAATCTGTTATTGAAGTAAAGGGTGCCAAACCATAAAGTATTTAGCACCAAATCCCCAAACACGTTTTTTCAGCTCAAAACATTGTAAGGGTCATTTCCCACCTGCTACAGTAATGAGTAAGCTTTGGAAATTGGGGGTTACGATGCTAGAATAAGATGCAAGTGCGTCGCGAGGGATAATATGACGATTTTGCTGCCCGGGGATGTACAAGTTGAGCATGAAAACCGCAAGCACAGACAAAAATAAACAAATGAAAACAGGTTTTAAATTAATTGAAAAACATTAAAAACTTAAAGCAGTGTGCGGTTCAAGAGAGTTGGTTGCGGTTACTACGGTATAAATTGTTGTGTGAGTTACCACAGCCGCAACACGGGGTAGCCGTAGGAACTACATGAATCCTGAGCCTCCGCATCACCAGTCCGAAGACTATAAAGGCACTTCCGCTCCAACTTTCACAACCGTCAATTTACCAAGTATGCTCACAGCAGAGAGCAGCGTGAGCCACCCAGTTGCGAAACACATTAATCTGGCACCGCCGGTAACAGGGATGACAAGAGAAGTCAACCCTGGAGCCCCCACCCGCCCAACGGCGGTACCGCCGTGGGAACTACAGCCAGTAAGTATGCATGTGGGGTGAATACGTGTCATGCAGCAGGGTGGCGCCATCTTTAAATTTAAATTGAGGGATGAATTGGCGCCATCTTTGGACTTGAATTTGGTGCCAAAAGAAGTGCACCAAAAATGGGCAAGAAAGGGCGCTAAAAACGTGCCAAAATGAGCAAGAAATGGGCGCTTAAATCGCGCCAAGAAACGCGTAAAAACAGGCGCTATGAAGGCGCCAAGACGTGTCAATTTCGGCGCTAGAAAGGCGCCGAAACGGACGTCAGAAAACGTCAAAAATGCGCCAAAAACGTGCAGCAAGATACGTGTTGCAAAAATCCAGCAAACGGCCAGCAAGACAAAGCCAACCCAGCAAAATCGTTGCTAAACGTTTTGCTGGTCTACTGCTGGGCAGCAGAGGTCGTTGCTAAAGTCAAGCGGACGCAAGGCAATGGCCAGCAAGACCAGCAAACGAAAACCATGCTGAGTTTGCTTGTCTAGTGTTTTTCAAAGATGGCTACATCCAGCATTTCTCAGAAAGATAGCGAAATCATAAGTTTAGCTGATAAGGAAGGTAATTATATTGCCTTGTATGTCAATGAATCAGTTTTCCCATAGCTCCGCACAGGTAATTAGTTGAAATTTAGACATTTATAGTTGAATAATTACAAATATTGAGGCAGATCGAGGAAGCAGACGGATTGTGCTTGCAGCCTGCAGTGACGAATGCAAACCGCAAGCAAATTTTTGCTGCCAATTCCAGCACAAATTGTTGCTAATCTCAATGTGTATTCAGCCCAGCCAGTCGTAAGCAGAATGCAATCCAGCATAAAGCAGGCAAGCAAGTGCTGGATTTTCGCAACACGCCTATTGACATAGTTGGCCACATCAAATGGAGGGGTTAATGAAGTAAAGAATAACATTAATACGCTATTGTCCTACTTGCTACAAGAGAAAAAGCGTGTTTTGGACGTTTATTTAAATGCATATGCCAATCACCGTTCGGCCAAATTTCGACAAAAACAATTTTTTCCACCAAGTTCCCCTTTATCTTTTCACAATTCAAAATCGTAGGTGCATAACGTCTGAACTTGTCGTTTGCACGAAAGAAGATAAGTGCTATCTATATGGCGCTTGGTAAGTTACGGTTTTGCACTCTTCAAGTCTTAAGTTGTGATACACATCAATTATTTACCTGGCCTACAATGGCGTCATAGATATCTAAATTTCTGATAGCATCTGACACTTGTCCAGCTGGATTGCCACAAGGGAAGCAAGGAGAGAGGTAGCCATCTATGTAAATTATTCCACCAGCCTTGGCATTCTTGACAGTGTCCACTGCATTGGCATCCACCTCCCCAGTGCTCTGGTAAGTCTGGACTATGGCAAAACTGTTGCCACTCTCAGCTATGCAACTCCAAGTGTCCTAGTCATCATCGCAAAAAAAATAAAGAGTTATTAATGGCTCGTGATCACTTGTAATATATCTTATTTTCAGTTTATTCCTTTAGTCAAAGAAAAACGTTGAAAAGAGATAAAAGAGAGCTTTTGATTACTGAACCCTCTGCATCAGCAGCACTATCTTAGGAGAAAAGTAAAGCATGTTGCGAACTTTAAAAAGAGTTCGAATGTTTCTTAATAATATAAACAATACTTTTTATTTTATAATTTAATTGATAACAAAAACACTTATTTTTTGCAATTCCTGAGTGGAAAAGCACTGAGTGGAATGGAAAAGCATTCCACATACAATGTACATTTATGGTTAAATCAGAAATTGGTTACAAATAAGACTCACTTGGCCATATAGATAAATGCTTATACATGTATTCTAGTGATACATGGACGAAAATGACATGTTCCGTACATTGTTATATTAAAACCCATATGGACCATACATGTCCATTTATATCCATAAATGTTCATAGTCGGTTAAAATATGGAGAGATATACCATGTTCCATACATGTTTAGACCAGAAATTAGGTACACATTGATCTATATGGTCACATATGTTTTACATCCTTGTATAATACCATATATGTCAACATTTTTGCATTTTGGATATGCATCTAAACATGTCCATAAATGAGATATAATAGTGAACATAGATGGTATAAGTCAAATATGACTAGGCCTATATGGTTTGACCAAAAATTAACCACAAGTGGGCGTTCCACATGTGATCATATATGCAATAATACGTGACTTGATCCATTGCAGACATATAACATATTTTCCATATGTGGACAAGTATGCCGTCATACTGTGTATATGAATCTTAATTTGATACGTGTGGCGATCTTAATATACGGCTATATGTGGACTTCTACATTACTATATCTGGTTCATACATGACCAGGTATGATATGTGTAACTCCATATATGACCATATATAACGTTTCCACTTAAGAAAAAATGTTTTGCAGGATACGAACATTTCCTGAAACAATTAAATATATTGTTAAAATTAACACTCTTAGGAATTTCAGCCTAGGTTTTTTATATCAAAGTTTGTTCCATTTTGTGTGTTTTCCGATAAATGAGTAATTCGGAACTAGAAAACAAAGACATATTTCCGGAGTAACATTTCGAAAAGTAAGAATTACAGCAATGCAGCTGCTCACCTCTGAAACAGGTTCACTGACATCAACACCCAAAGTTGCTCCAACAGACTGCAGACCAGAAGCCAGAAGTAAAAGAAGAACAAAAGTTCTATTCATGTTTGGTGCCATTCCCAAATAATGTATTTCTTTCACAAAGCAAAGTTTGAGATTTTTGCTTTTTGAGGTTTTTGCCAACAAGCTAAATCGACGGTATCGTTGGAAACCTTAGCTTAATAGTGTTATCAGTAACAGATAGAGTATCAATCGATCTGCCGACTAATAACGTTGGTATCTCCTCGATGGCATTGTCCTTCCTTTCTAAATGTAATTGCTAGGATAACATAATTTTGATGTTAATTAGAATTGTGAATATAAGTAATTAGTAAAAGTCAATTGTTGAAGAGATTAAACGAGATTTAGAATAGCAAATTTAAAGATTTTCTTATTAATTCTAAAGAAATCAAATAAAGTATTATTTGACATCATTTCAAAATACCCCAGGTGCGAAAGTTTTTTTTAAAATGTCATTAATTTTACCTAAAATAGTTAATAATTAGGATAGTACTACTATAGAAGGAATAAATATCCTCCACAGTTAACCTTATTCAATTTTTCTACAAATATTTAATATTTAAAATACATAAACACCACTTGATGAAGAAAATAATATTGAACAATAGCCGATATTTGTACATTCATGCTAGTAGAATTAAGCGCTTTTAGACCGCTTTCAAGGCCATTTAAAAAAACTGTAGTAACCTAGGGGGAAAACAACTATTTCTTAGACAAATATAGCTTTAACAGTTTACTGATAGCTGCTGAACCTCGCGCAATTTCTTTGCCGATATGTTTTTTATATAACTGCTAAAAATAGCTAAAAAGAACTGGAGTAGGATTTGTGTTTGCGTACAACTTAAAATAAATATCAAGTGGCATATGGCATGATAATCATATATATCTAAACAGCCGTCTATTTGTTGATTTATATACATGTGTAGGCATACTACTTCATAAAACTTCAACAAAAAATGCACAGTTTACATCATTATTTTCCTAAATGGAGGGGCTTCAAACCCACTGCTTACATCGATATAATAAAATTTGAAGAATTTAACCTAACTTAAATTCCATGTAATCATGAATTTATAAATTATTAAACAATTAACATTGGACACTTTTCGTAAACTAGGGCTAGTAGACATGTACATTTTAAATTTATTCCTAAATAATATTCATAAAATTAATGGCGCTTACACATTATTTATCCATTTGTCAGCATTTTCTAAGCAGAATTAGTTTTATATTTCGCTTGATTACCCAGGTGGAAAAGTTGAATTTGGTCACATATGGGATTATACATGTACATGACATACCTGACCATGCATAAGTATAAACCATATACGGCCAAATAATTTCTTTTGCGACCAATTTTTTATTTATCCACATATGGACTATGTAGATTTATGTGGACACATATGGGTTTGAATGAACATACATGTCTATGGCCATATCGGTCCATTTGTGGTGAATTTAGTTTTCATCGATACATATTCATAAAAAAGGCCACATGTGGCCAAATAGGCCCATTTTTGGCCAATTTGCGATTTATCCATATATGTCCATATATACTTTTCTACCCGGGTAAATACATGTACAAACATTGAATGAATTTATAGTCTTCAGCTCATATACGCTTAAGAAATAATATTATAAAATATTACACAAACATTTTAATGAACACCAATAAACATGCACATTTTAAGCCCTTATCTTAAAGTCAACCAGTCACGATTTAAATAAATATTCAACGATAAAGTAAAGCTCAATTTAAGGTTTGTGACAGAGCACTAAGAGTACGTGTGTGTATGCAAGAGCTAGGTGACACTTTGTCAAATGGCGTCCAAAAAGCACTCATCTTGTAAGTTGAGCAGGTCATGAACGCTTCATTATACTTCAATGACTTCTTTATTTCTCTACCAGCTAAATCCAACAAGCGCGAGGAAAATGGGCTTCAAGAGTTGGCAGCTTCTGATGATTATCTTAACTTTAATAAATTCTGCTGTTGTTCTTGTAAGAAACTGGCCGTTGATTATTGCTTCGCCAACTGCAGAGATCTGTTCTGCATTGTCTGCTACCAGAAGCTTTTCATGAAGCCATGTCCAGTTTGCGGTGCAAAGCTTGAAACAGTGAGTTTGTTTCTTTTGCATCTTGCACAATGCAAAGACAGGTTTATGTTTTCAAGACATGGTCTTTCCTTCCAGAACACACTTGACAAGAATTTTGAAAGAGAACTGCAGCAGTTGAAAGTTGAATGCAAGTTCAGTGGATGCACAGAAGTGGTTGAATTGCAACACATCAAGGTAAGGCTTTTCATATG
>JAQIXS010006329.1:0-10909 GCA_034700785.1 Rossiulus vilnensis | reverse complement strand
CTCACTTTCATATTAGCCACTTTGCAGTTCCAATATTAAAAAGAATTAGTGGGTGTATTTGTTACCCATGAGCATCACTGAGGTGCTAAGTTCTAGCTGCTAGGATTCAGAAGAAGCATTGACCCATGTGACATCAATGTTACGCCACCCAAAAATAACCAGGCCTATCCTAACCAAAGTGTATACATGCATAACCTGACCTGGCACTATCAGTTACTCTATCAACGCACTTAGATCTAGGGGTCTTTCAACGAAATGCCTTCTTAATGTGCATTTTATCAGTTAAGGTACATATCCAAATGTCGAAATGGTAGGCTATCTAAAATTATCCAAATGTCTAAGTTCTAGCAGAGAAGGTTCGGGAGAAATATAGCCATAGAAACAACAAGAAAAATGTTAACCCCTCTAATTAACCCTGTCAAATAGGTCTCAAAAACGACATACATGTAAACCCTTTTTAGTCCCTTCTAGCCAGAGCCCCTTAAAATACATGCATAGGCTGCTTGCAGTATAAATGTGCATTTGGCTCTACGTTAAGAAAGTCAGACAATGAGTAAGCCTAATTAAGGAATTTGCCTTTAACACACCAACTTAAATGATATTGCATATAATTTCTGAAATAATCATACAAATGCATCATGAGCAATGTGTAATGTAGAACAGCGGATTAGGTTAACAAATGCTACTGTTATCATTCATAAGTGCCATCAGCAAAGAAAGGTTCCCCTTCAAACCCATTCTCTTCAGTTGTTACACTGTAGATTTATTTCACGGCTCATACACATGCTAATTGCATAATAAAAACATGTTATGCTTTAAATTAGCAACGATATTTATATAAGCCACTTGTTTTTAATACCGCATGTATTCGCAATGGTGATTAGAATATGAAATTCCGGAGAATTTTAACAATAGATAATCATCTAGGAGATGTTAATGTCGTAATGACAGAGTGACAAAACGTGACAATCCAGGGCTATTGCACTTGGGTATTAAGTTTCGCCAGCCTCTGTTTGCCCTTTAAACAAGGATTTAAGAAAATGTCGATTAAGCATTACCACGTTAAAACATGCGCTTGATTTTTTAATTCAATTAAATTAAATTCAGTACCCAGTACTCAACTTAGTAGCAGCAAGTGATATGCCATGTGGTAGGGGGTGTAATCCATCAACCCAGTATTATTCGGTGATTGCCACCTCAATGGGATGTACACCGACATCATTGTAAAATTGAATTTCATGCAGCTTAAGGCTGGCCTTTGGAAGAGCATTCCAACGTTGAATGGCATGCAAAAAAAATGACCAGTAGTATGGATCCGAATGTGCTTGGAGTTCCATAAGCTGGTTGGATAGATGAAACCACTTTTAAAGGAACACCTTCTAGCTTGTAATCTGTTGTGGTTTTTGCTCTTTTACGGGAAATCCTCATGACCAAACACTTGTCTTTATTAAGCTTAAGCTGCCACGTCCTGCACTATTCTGATAAGATGTCAAGATTCCCTTGCAGTCTTAATGGATCATTAACTCTGACCTCATGTACAGTTCAGATTTATTATGCAAGTATCTGGCAAAATCAAGCAGTTGAAAATTAATACATTATAGATTAGTTGACATGACAGTGTTGACAGCGTTTTAGCACAGATCACTGTTTGACGCTACATATTGCTTATAATTTTTTGGAATGATTATTTTTTACAATATCCTTAAAATGTGATCATATAATGTGCACTGTATATGCAATATATAGATGTTGTAAGACGTTTGGGTCACGAGAATTATTCACCAAGCATTTAAAATGTGAACGTCTAAGGGCCGGTCGCACCATTGCAGGTTAAACGAAAGGTTAGCTAACCTGAGGATAACTATAACCACAAGTCAACTTAAGGCATAATAGGTGTTTGTTCCACCATTTTACTATAAGGATTTTTAACCAAAGGTATAATTAACATGGAGATAGCCTGCTCAATCTAGGAATTCTGGGAAAATTTCACTCTATTACAAACCTTAAGTTAACCCTGCCTGTCGACTGGGTTAACCCATAGTTAACCTGCTGTTGTACAATGCTTTTTTTCAATTAACCAGAGGTTTACCTTGGGTTTTGCTTAACTTTGGTTGGTGCAACCGGCCTTAGCTAAACCAATTTCTTCGATGCAGCTAGATTCAAAGTAACCCTATATCGACAATGCTGTATCACACAGTTATTCATTCGTCTAAATAAGTACAAATAAAGTTAGTTACCTAAATTTATAACAGCATGAGGGCCTCATTTTGCAGTGCAATCCAATGTTACATGACAAAGAATAAGAGGCGCTGAAATTAACGATTCGAATGGCAACGTAATCACGAAGCCTATCACTTCAATGGGTACATGTAATCATTTACATACAGGGTTACCACAACTTTAATGAAATAAAATTCGGGCATTCCCAGGTTTCCCAGGTTTTAATGTGTATTTTTTCCTGACCTGTATGGTTAACCTCACAGACCAAATTTAAGCAAAAATAATTGGCCTGTGAATTTAAATAAGAAAACTGAGATAATCACTTTCGTGTTTAAAGTCTAGGACGTGGAGGTCATGTAACGTGAAAGAAATTTATGTGCTTAAAGTTATTAATAATTGCTGTAGGCTGTAGGTTATCAAAAATGATCACAAATTATGGATTTTTCCTATATTATTTAAAAAGAATTGCTAAGGAATATCTAATACATGTAAAAGAACGCAGAAGGCAAAAAATAAAAATAACTAGATCACACCCCAATCACACACCAATAATAATTAAGGAACGCCACCGGCAACAAATTTTAAAAGCAAAAATGTCTAATTATGGAATTTTTGTACAAAGTTTGCTAATGAAGGTTTTTAATTAGAACAATGTTTATGCCTCTTTCACATATTTTATTTTATTTTATTTATTAGCGCCGTAGGCGAAAACTCTGAAAAACTAAATAACATATCTTAGATTTCACCCTAAACTTTTATACAAAAAAATTACATAGAAACGGCATTATTAAAAGAAATGAAGTGGTAGAGTTTTACTACAAATCTGGTATTATTGCCAAAAAACGTATCAAAATGTGCTTAGAAATATACTTGAAATTAAAGTGAACGCCGTAAGCTACTATTTTCGGAAAAATCACTTATTAACTATCAATTTTCTTTAAGAAAGTGCTGAGTAATATGATGTCATGCATTTAAGCTTAGAATGTCATAGGCAAGATTTTTCAAACCAGAGATTACAAATCCAGGCGTTTGGCTTACATCTACATTACTGAACAAAATTTGCTTAGAAGTACTAAGGGTAAGGGGCACGTGCCCCTATGTTCCCACCCCCTGAGTGTGCCACAGTATCGCAAACAGCGAAATTTTTTTGCTAGATCAGACCCTAACGTAGTATTTTAAGTGGCTTCATTGCCAATGACATTGCACCTTGGCATATAATCACTCATTTCAATTGAATGCCATTACGTTTGCTATTTAACGATTACCAGTAGACAATAGTTTTGCCTAGCTTTCATTTCACTAAGCCTACAATGGATATAGGCCTACGTTCGTATATAAACACCTGATGTCCAATGTCCAATTCTATCCCAGAGCTACTTCATACGCGACCAGGACAAGCGTGTGAGGAAAATAGACACTTATAATATATAAAGATAAAGGCAGTTAAACAACATGCAATATGGAAAATTCATGTTGTTTGTGGTTTTCGTCATTGTTGGCAATGTTCAAGCAAATTCACTAAATTGCACTACACCCATACAACTGGAACAAGGTTGGGTGCAGGGTGAGGAATTTCAATCCACCGATGGAAAAAATTTCTGCTCGTATAGAGCACTTCCGTTTGCCGAACCTCCTGTGGGAGAACTGCGTTTTCAGGTAATTGCATTTTAAAACACATCTATGTCAAAAAGTCGTCCTGTAAAAAAACAACTTGTCACATAGTTGTTTTTGTTTGTTTTATTTTGTTGCAATATCTTTACGACCCATATTTATGTAACAACGTCTTCGTATAAAACAACATAATATGGAAAAGGCTCGTTAATTAAAAAATAAAATATGCTAAAAAATAACCAACAAAAATCTTCTGGGGTTAATTGGAGGGTATACATGTATGTTTCTCATCATCTTGCATCGAGAACATTGAAATTCGGATGACATGCTTAGCTCGTAACATACCACGCACTAAAATGAATTTTTCATTTTGAAAAAATAATTTGAATTGTAGTTAAGTGAGGGATTTAGAGATTGTAAACAACATTGCCGCTTCCAAACTAAGACAATCAACGAAGTACACGGTACAAGTGATGCAAATTTTCATTTCACTAACACTAACAATATCTCTATTTACTTTGAACTAATTACATTGATCTGCGTTGAAGGGTACAAATTAACCCACGAACAAAGTCAGGTTTGTCAAATAGATTAATATAAATAAGCAGAACATTTTTTAAATCATAAAAATAACAGATACTTGTGGACAGATAATTTTGACGGAAAACGAAAATTATAGAGCGGAGGTTTAATGACATGAGTTCTACAATTTCTTGAAAACATTATTCGCAGTACGCACTTTAATAGACTTTAATACACATTGATTAAATATTATATCAATATATTTGGGTTGTTGACCAACACATCTTGCTCATCCCCCAAATATGCAGTTTAGCTGGACTTCAGGGATTTTACCGGCATTTGAGGACTTCAACTTGAAGTCACGGATTTCAATCATTTCAGTGAAATTTTAAGGATTTAAATGAGATTTCAACGACTTCAAGGACTTCAAAAGACCAAGTTCATCAATGGGACTTTAAATTCCTCATGCACTTGAAATATCATTTAAGTCAGCCTTTAGTCTCAATGAAGTCCCACTGAAGACATTGGGATCTGAGAAGAAGACAATTTTTAAGAGATGTTTGCCCCTCGCAAATTATAGACATCAATAATACGTAAAATGTTTATTTTACAGCGTCCGAAAGCAGCCGGGCCTTGGGAAGGGATTCTAAACGCAACGAAGGATGCTCCAATGTGCCCGCAAATTAACATTCTTACTGGAATCCCCAGCTTCAATGAAGACTGCTTGAAACTGAATGTCTACACACCACATGTAAGTAAATTTAGAGCTAAACTGGTTTAGCTTGACTTCATGTTAATGTAAATGATATCTTGAAGCTGTGCAGATTAATTACGGCGTGATTAAGGCCCGCCTCACGATGGCGGGCGAGTCGATGGTCGGGGCCTAAATCTAATTTACAAAAAGATAATAGCACCCCAAATTTGTGTACACTTATTAAATCGGTTGATGCGTGTATCCATAGTAATTTAGATACAGTAAGCCGACAATAAATTACGTGACGTTGACATTTTTTGATTTAACATAAATACATATATATACTAGTCGTAGGCTATTAAGTCACACAAATTACGAATGAACAGCGACGCAGACAAAAGTATGTTATAATTTATTTGTCTTCTTAAATGATCAAACATATTTTCAAATAATTACATAACGGAAAGACATTTTTGGTGTCACAAATACTAATAAACACGCACATGATTTCCTTGAAAATAATCATGGGTTTTAAATGTTTTCATAATATATATCACTAGTTTGGGCTTAGATATTTTGGATTGCATATACATGCATTAAGACAGTTCTCGACCATTTCATAAATTACGAAATAAATGCCTAGATGCATAAGTTAGGGATAAGAAGTATTAATCCTACGCTCAAGCACGATATCCATTTACACAGAAGAATAAGTTCTAATGTCAACGGTGCTGTTATTTTGCTTTACAAAATCAAGGCTCCCGGAGCATCTAGGTTTTTTTCACGGCTTCCTGTCCTGGTTTTTATTCATGGAGGCGGATTTGGGTTTGGAGATGCTGGAATTAAAAGTTATGCTCCACATAGGTTCATGAACGAACGTGTCATCCTTGTTACAATCCAATACAGACTTGGAGCTTTAGGTAATAGAACACTTAAAAACAAAAACAAATGAAATACACAAGGTTTGTTCCCCTATTCTAGTCGTTTTAATATTTCACAGGGTTTCTAAGTACAGCATCTGAAGATGCCTCAGGAAACTACGGACTACTGGATCAACAATTGGCGCTGCACTGGGTGAAATCTAACATTAGATATTTTGGTGGGGATCCCAGACGAGTGGTTATTTTTGGGGAAAGTGCAGGAGCCGCATCAGTGGTGTATCAAATGGTTTCCAAAGGCTCCAAAGGTATTCCTCAAGACAGCACATTTTTATGAAAAAAAAATTAATTTATTTTACGACTGATAATTTGTCTTCAATAAATTCAACCCATTGGAAAATCTTCTTCCGTACACAGGGCTAATTAGTGGTGTAATTGCCCAAAGTGGCACAGTGCTAGACCCGTGGTCGAAACAACCGGACCCGTTTTCATACGCTCAACAACTGGGAGATGGATTGCAGTGCAATGCAGGCAACAATAAAAGTGCACTGGTGGCATGCTTGAGGACCAGGTCAGCACAGAGCATAATTGCTACAATGTTATCCAAGGGGGTAAGATAATAAAACCCATTGTATCAGTCGACCAGTTGGTCATTATAGTCCAAGGATGTTCGATGACGACCATTAATTCCATTCTTTTTTCAGTGGTACAATTCGATAATATCACCCTTTGCTCCAGTGGTGGAGGATCCCGAATACGGACAATTCATTACTGAAAACCCTAAGACAGTATTGGAGAAGGGAGACATGAGTGATGTTCCCCTGATATGTGGAACGAACCAAGACGAGTTTGCGATTTTGTTTTTAGGTAAGTCGGTTGTATGAAAAATAAATGAACATCTCAAGTAACATTATGTGAAAATAAAATATAAGTCTAGATTTTACAAAATAATTGTAATTAACGCAGGTATAAAATTTTGGAAAAAATATAATAAATGCAATTAACTGATGGCTTATTAGAATTACAAAACTATGCATTTTATTATACATATAAGCCCACCGAAATTTCCACTTAACAACTTCATAACAATCCTCCATTCATGACGTTGTAATAACAGTCAGTAATGCCAGGTGAACTAACCTGTATATTCATTATATTGCATTATTATATTTGATTTTCTACTTTACACAATCTAATTGCTGCTCCCTACCCTTTAAAAAAGCAATACATGCCAATAAAACTATAATTTTAACTTTAATATTAATTACTGCATGTAGCATGTAATATTTTCTAGGTATGAACAGAAAAATTATGTATGTCGACATAACTAAATATATGGTCTGTAATATATGATCTGTTTGCATATGGTCATACGTAAGAATAAAAAACATATGGATATGCATGGACAAACATGCATCTGGATTTTATGGAATTACAGCATATACACGTAAGCAGCATATGGGCATATATGAATGTGTGTGGGCGTCGTTTTGTGGACAATTTCCGGTAAAACTGTATTTGGAAGGCCCTTGTTATAAAGCAGGTGCCATCAAGGTAAATTTAAAAAAATGAAAATGTAATATAACTCGAGATACATGTAACAGTGTGATTATGATGACATCAAAAGTATTATTCTCTTCCGTCAGCTTATTTGAATTTTAGTCTACGATTCAAGCGAATTCGGTTCAGACATTTTTCAGACATGGCTAGTTTTCTGTCCGCCTATTGTATACCATTTTCGCTAATTAATATTACATGTGAAGGAAACGCGTAGGCAAAACGTTGCAAAAATTGATCACAACTGGTTGATAATATGCACAGTACACACATTATGCAATGTTTTTTTTAGGATTCCCGGGAGCAGATGCATTCAACAACATTCCTAGCAATCCTAACTTTTTCAACGTGACTCTGCCAGGCATGATAGCCCAGGCCACAAGACGAAAAACAAACTTGTTGTCGATAGCACAAGCCGTGAAAGAGAAATATTTTGACATTATAGACCTGAACAACATAAACGAAGTCAGGACAGCAGCCATCAAAGTAAACATTGACAAACCATTATTGCTACCCCGATTCTCCATTTCATGCCGTTTATCTAAGAATTTCTATTTCTTATAACAGTTTTTCACGGACTTATCCTTCAGAACTGGAGCATGGTCGACAGCAAGGATATTAGCACAGCGCGGGTTTCGCGTCCGCTCGTACATGTTGGAACATGCTGGAAATGTAAGCAAGACTAACTTTTCAGGACATTTGGGTAAGTAATGTTTGACTCTTGAATATCATAGTCGTGTAACTTTTCAAATCCTGGAAATATCGTAGACTTTATTAAATACATGTACATACTTTAAAGAATGCATATAGATACAAACCAAAGCTAAAGCTACAAATAGTGTCTTTGTTTTAAAAAGTAAAGTGTATGCTATATTTACTCGTGTATAAGCCGCACTTTCTTCCCACAATTTCAAGATCCGCAATTATGCGCACTTTTCTAAAATGCCTATTGATGGCATGCCCTTTCTACATATCCAAAAAGTGAACAAAAAGGTCTTCAACCCTCAATAATACACTGAGTAACAATCGGGATGCGGCTTGTTTGCGCACGCGGCTTATATGCGAGCAAATAAAGTTACTTTATATAACGCAAAATATTGTGCAAAAATTCCAATAAAGGAATAACAAACAGATTCCCTAAAGGCATTTCTAAAAAAATGGTATTTATGCAAAATACTTTTCCAAATTGAAATATTTTGTAAAAGTTTTGATGTGAAATTATTCATGACGTACACGTTGTATTCGAAATTCACATTATACTCAAACTATGTGGCAACCTATTAAAATTATAGTTAAACGAGTATTTTAAAGCCATGCATTCAAATGCATCAATGCAACTGAAATCCATATATTTAGATTATAGAGTTAATTTCCCAAAATATCTTTGACATTAACAGTGAAGAAATTAAAGTAATACTGTTCGAATATGGTTACTCTATTATTTTATACATTTCAATATAATATTTTCTACATATTGTTCAAATGTGCGGTGAAAATGATTGCTGACACGTATCAATAGTATACAATAGCGTTTCCCAGAAACGATTTTTGCGAAAAATTAAAGATGTTTGCCCTTAATAGATAAGAGTATGCATTTTCCAGAAAAAACTCAAATCAAATCATTTTCTAGAAAATAAAAAATTTCTTTTGTAACTACAAAATAGTCATGTATTTGCAGAGCTTATTACGTGGAACATGAACTTCTCACATTTTTAACCTGACCATTAATTAACATTTATTACATGTTCAATAGCCTAATGTTATTTGTCAAATTTGTAATTGATGTTAAAGTTTAAATTTCTGTCGCAGATATATATCACGCCCAGGATCTCAATTATTTTTTCAATATGGGTGTGCTGACACCAGGAGACGAGAAATTCAGCCGAGAAGTGATTACAATGTGGACAAACTTCGCACGCCTAGGGTGAGTAGGCCTATATTACGATTAAAAAAATGACAAAAAACGACACCTACTGATTCTTTGTCTTTCTTTCAGAAATCCAACCCCGTTTACATTTCGAGCAGAGGATTATGTGAAATGGAAAACAGTGGGCAGAGGGCGTAGTCTGCGTTATTTAAAACTTGGGGAAGAAAGCAACACAATGGAATACCAATCGGAAGATTGGATCGCGGATGAGGATTTTTGGAATGAACAAACACCTTATTCAATAGACCCTGACGAGTAGCCTCTCAGTTTGCTGATAGGGCTATTGTAAACTAAATATGCAGTATATGATTATGTAGAAGCTTGCAGAAACAAACCATTCCCGGGTGCACAAGTTGAAGGATTATATATGCCATTCCTGATCATGTATGACTGATATATTGACATGCATTCTTAACAACGAATGTAGTTCTGATTACTAACTTCACACCTTAAAGGCGCGCAGCGATTTGCCAATTACCGGTCATATTCAAAATGCTAGTAAAATGCTGTTTCTATATTTTAGTTAATAAATCTACTTTTGTCCTTTTGCATTATAAACGACGTACCTGAAAAGTTTCTTCTCTTTCTCGAAAACTTCTGTGTTTTGACAATGGAGGAAGAGGGAGTTACTCACAATTTGAGAGACGCTTACGACCTTATGGTTTGGCATCCTTTACATGTATTTGTTGAATCTTAATACTGGGATTACGTTGTGTGTGATGATGTCATAATTGCTTCCTCATCTCCCTTACAATTTTTGTAAGCTGAGCTGGGTTGCAGAATAACATACACGTATATCATTTTATTAACCTTGAAAATGCACGTTCGTTTAACATGTGCCCAATGACACTGTTAACATAACAAATTGCAAATGATATCATGCAAGAATGTTGCAGATTCTGGGATTATTAATTCATGATGTAATTAGTTTATCGTCACTTATCAACGTCTGCGAATAACACACAAAATACAGACGATAACAATTAAATATACAGTTTAATCTCATAGTATCGATCATTCACAACTGAAACGAAAAGGTTTAAATTCTTCAATTTTTTTTAGAATTAGTTTAACTTCTCCTGTATGAGTTTATGATTTTCCACAAAATGGTTTATGCTTAACTTCGGAAGAAATGAAGAATGTATGTTTAGCTATTTGTATTTAACACATATATAACACATTTTTTTAAATTCCAGTTAACGTCGGTATCCATGTGAGTACTTACTACAATACATATCCAAGAACTCTAGCTAAAATAAACCACTCGACTTTTATCTGTACTTTGGAATTGAACGCTCGACTTAATTATGGTGATGTCAAAATATGGCTATATATAACTCGTGGCATATATAATTCCATATATGGCCAAACTGTTCCACTTGAAATGTAGAAATTATTTTGAGTAGAAACTTTGACAAAACGCAATCATCTAGAAAATCTTAACGTCGTAATAACAGAGGTTGACGAAACTTGATAATCAAGAGTTACTGCACTTGGTTA
>JAQIXS010006328.1:0-10909 GCA_034700785.1 Rossiulus vilnensis | reverse complement strand
CCCCATAGCAGTGATTCAAACATTGCGCAAGGGAGGTCATAATCACGCACCACGAATGTGTCAAGAAAGTCAAATGAGACAAAATAATCGAGAATTATATCTTTCCCTCCCTCGCATTTTAATCGTCGGTCTGTGAAAAATGTTTGCTTAAATTTCCCCGCTATAAAGCCCTGGTTTTTATTCAATGGTCAACACCAAATACTTTGTCCTTTACTGATCATCATATGGCTGGAGGAAATTACTTCTGAAAATGACCAGAGGCACAGCCAAAGATTCGACCTCTGCGGGCCGATTGCACCAACAAAAGTTAAGCCAAATCCAAGGTTAATCTCTAGTTAACTAAGGAAAAACATTGCGTTGCACCAGGTTAGCAGTTAACCACGGGTTAATGCTAACCCAACTAATAGGCAGGGTTAACCTAAGGTTTGTAATATTGTGAAATTTTCCCAGAATTCCTAGCTGCTACAGGATATATTCCTGCTAAAATTTACAGATTCACTTCCCTTACTATCCCTGATTTTCCTTGACCAACCAAGTAAATTTCCCCAACCGTTTTTTTGGAAATAAAATTCTGTATAGAAAAAAACAAATACACAATAACCTAAAGGGGATATTTATTAATACCAAACGTCAATTTCGTTGCATCTCTAGTAGTTTCTGGGCAATTGCATTTTAACTAGTAAAATTAATATTTATAAACAATTCAAACGTTTTTTTCTGTGCATCTCCAGCAATTAATTTAAACTTGACTAAAACTGCTTCTAATGTCGAAAGACCCGTGTATAGCATGTTATTGGAAAATTATTCGTGCTCATTAAACTGCTCATTAAGCATGTTTAATCGGTTGATATTAGGCTGCATTTTTATACTGCTCATCATTTTAAGAACATGGACGAATATTTTTTGTCTAAAATTTAATTCATTAATCATGGATTTTTGTCAAAAACTAATTTATGATTGTGAGTTTTAGGCTACATTCCATATAACATGTTTTATAAGTATTAGTAATCAAGATATTGCCGTATACAACATTTTTTTTATTATAAAACTTAGGTACAAAATACCTAATAGCAAAAACTTAGTTTTCCCTGACTTTCCCTGATTATTTTTCTATTCCCTGACTATTCCTGACTTTCCAGGCCCGAATGAACCCTGATTATAGGACCGTAGTGGACCGTGGTCCATTAATTAGGAGTCTAACGTAGCTGAACCGAGTTGATTTGCCTAAATTAACCCCGCTCGGACCCTGGAGCAACATCTGTTTCCAAGCTCGTGAAAATCACCCTCGAATGTCCTTTTTTCGTAAATTTCCCAAAATGGTAAATGGAGCGCTGAGAATTGACCCATGAGATGGGTCACTAACAGCTTCCCATATGTCGTGCTTTTCCAAAAATTTGCCAGCATCATTAATTAAGGTCTTATATCCATTGCCACTTGTTAATAAACATTTTTACAATGCAATGGCCCGAGTAGGCCTGTTCCCACTTTGGTAACAAGATTTCTGCCATAATAACTCTCCAAAATAACTTAATAACATGCCTTCCCCTCCCCTAAAAAACTTAATTTTTTTGCCTAGCAAAATAATTCATGCCAGAAAATTCCCCAGTTTTTTTGCCACATTCTTATGCATAATATTAAGCTGTCATCGCTTATCCCAACTTATCTCTTATTTATACGCTCACATTCAGTTATACATGCTAATAGTTCTGTAAAAAAAAGATTAATAGAAAATCAAACGAGGTTTTTAACGAGTGGTAAACTTAGTCAAACAAGTATTTGCTTTGGAGCATTTTTAAGTGTTGGGGAAAACCTCGTAAAGTAATACTGTGTACAGTGTTATTGTTTGTAAACTTTAATTGGCTTCATGGCTGCCATTTTCTTGTTAAATTGCACGATTATTTGAACCAACAATTTTGAAGAGACCTTCACAATAGTGCTCATCTTATTCACATAAAACGTGCATTTGATATACGAATTTCCATCCTATTCAATTAATAAATATAAAACGCATTCTGCGGGGTAACATTAATACAGGGTGATTTCCATCGGCTTCCAGTTGTTATAAAACTGATTGTTTGTGCATCTTATCATCAACAAAATAACGTTGTGGTTCAATTCCTAATGTAAGAGCTCGTAAACGTAATGGCTTCACTTTCGATTATTACTTTACATATTCTTATTCATTTACAAAGGCCTTTTTTTTTAAAAAAAAATACAATATTGCAGGCATATAGCTGAGTGTTGACTACATGGTGTACGTCACCCTTTAAAACGGTTAATGTTGCTATTCTAGACACCTTGCACATGATCTCTTCCTTTTAATGCATTCTCGACAAAGCTCTAATAATGAAATAATCGATAAGTGCTCTCAATTAGCAAGTTTAGTCTGACAGCTTGTATCACACCTTAATTAATGAGACACGTTGATGAAAGCCATACGTTACCCCTCCGCTGATGCATTGCGGTGTAATTTGAGGTTCATGTGGTCAGATGTGTCCATGCCGTACGTAACATTGCAAGTTAGGTGGTTCGTGATTATAAGCAATGCTGCTTCTGACACCCACAAGTCAGCCTCCCCCTGTCGTGGCAAGCACGTACTTCATAAACTACAAAACCCTCATTGCATAATAGGGAATGATACACACTGAATTGATGCATGGTGGCCATATACATGTACGTGTAACCGCAAGTACAAACGCAAGTCTTTTCACGAATAACTCGCATTTTGGGTTAATTAGTTAAATTTTTGCTGAATCACAAATTCCCCCCCCCTCCTTCATCCGCGCAATTATTACTCTTGCATGATCACCCCCTACAGCTTTATCAAAAAAAATGCATTGATGATACGAGCTGCACACGCCCTTCATTAAAATGCTCAAGTGAAATTTGGACGTGGACTCACATTGCTGGGGGGAAACAGCGTTGGAGCCTAAGGTCACAATTTTAATAAAGAGTAGATTAACCTGATTTAACCATGTAGATATGATGACAAGGATGATGCAGTGGTTGGTGAACCAAACAGATACGACTGTTGTCAAGGTCGTGTTTTTAATTTAACATACGTTACTCCGGATGGGAAAATTAAATATGGGGGATGGACATTTGACCTGAAATTACTGACGAATGGACCTATTTGGTCATGAACGTCCATTTATATCCATATGCTGTTTATAATTCAATAATTCCTTATACAGTGTACATTTATGTCCATATACATGTATATCCATATGTTTTTACATTCTTTTATGTGACCATACATCATGTATGTGTCAACATATTTATAAATATGGTCATACATATCACTATATATTCTTATCTGGAAAATACAGTATGCAGTAAAGTTAAAGTGGACCATGTATGGCTCATACATGGTCAGTTATATGTCATCTATATCGTTCATTAAGAATACTTATTTTCCATTACTGCATGCTCCAGATGTATGTTAAAACCTTCATGTTAAAATAGTTTAGCATTAAACTTACCAATTCAACCACCCCATACTGCCTGATACTAAATGTCATCATGGTGTGGGAGGGATTAAGGGTGTGAGATCCATGTGCCCAACTTATCAGGTGTGCACCATGATGACAAATCAATAAAATTGCTTGTTCAAAATCATTAAATTAATTCATAAAACTGGATATAATTACCAAACGAATGAATGACAATACGACACTAATGGATGTAAGTAAGGTCTGGCAAAGCCTGCGTATTAAAATCTAGCGATTTCATGAAATGTCCTAGAGTCCTTTATTTGCGACATACATTGTCTCAATAAAATAAAAGATGCTACTTAAAGTTGGTCGGCAGGGTGACTATTTAGCCACCAAATGCTCTTGCAACCTGATCTGCCGAAACATTAACTGCCAAGCCTCATTAACCGAGGAATGGGAAAGGCACTTGGGCATGATGCCCTCAAATCACCTTAAGCTCTTCCCGATCGCCCACAAATTGTAACGTGATTTATGGAGATTTTTTCACAGGCAAGCACATTTGGCGTTAAAATACCGACAGGCGAGAATCTCCCACCACTTTGGAAATTGAAAACATATGGCCAGAAAAGTTTTTTTTTCTCATTCTGACACTTGAGGAAAAAATCATGGACCACCATGGCACGGGAATCCGAAATGACTGATAGCTAAACAAATTGTTAATTTGGTAAGAGAAGAAGAAAGTGCGCTTCGGGCGCATGACCATGTCATAGTCACAACAGACTGAAACATTTTCGTATTAAATCTCCTTGTTTAATTGGGCGTTAAGATGGGCATCTCATTACGAAGTTTTTTTTCGTAAACTAATTGCAGCTTTTAAAACGGGGTAATATTAGACGTGAGATTGATTGTCAGACAGATGCTAGTTTTCAGATATAAACTTTCAAGGAGCCTCTGCAACTCCTTTGGTCCAATGGAAAACACTCATTTGCTGAAGTAGGATTAACACGTGACCCTTGATTGAAATGGGCACTTTTATCGTATCCGTAAACATCCCGTCTTTATTGGTCAGTGATTTTTTTTTTCAAAGCGATTGTCGTCATGCATGTATGAGGCTACAGGAGGTTTCTTGGAAGGTCTTGCGTGGCGTTCATTCGAAACATTTTTGTCTTTTAAGGGTCAATTTATCCCTGCTGACCGTTTGCAAGTTGACACCGAGTGCAGATCTACACCCTCGTACACGACACTGTTCGCGGCACCTTTCTGTCCCAAGTAGTGAAGCATGTGGGCCACTATTTTTGCTTCAACGTTTTAAACTGACCCTGGAGAATTTGAGGGAACTTCATGCCCACTGCCACGCATTTCCATTAGTCATCCGTAATGAGCGCTTCTTACGTGTTAAATTGTCAAAGACAAATGTTGTCAAAGGAGAAGACGTCTTAAAACACGATACCAGAATAAGTTATTCTGCTTGGTAAATGCCCTTGGTCACACACTTCAACTATGCATGTATGATATGGTTGTTGCATTCGAGTGTTCCTGGCTAATGCCACCGATTTGGACAAACGTTTGGTTTTTTGTTACTGTATATTTAATAATTTGATGAACATTTATTTGCCATATTAGCTAGGGCTTTAGCTGGCCTTTTTTATTATGAAAGATAGGTTGAAATTGATTGTTGGAAAGAGAAAAAATTAAGATTAAAAGATAGCCCCTGAATTTTTGCATAGCTGCGCAATTAAAAAAGCTGTTTTAATTGAACATTGGCAACATTTATTGTACATGTCCAAAGCAAAATCCTAGGCATTTCCAGTGATTATTCTTAAACCTATTGGGTGAATCGATTAACTTACAGCAGAAATTAAAATGTAGCATTATTCTTAACGCAAGATAAATTGCAAAATAAAGGGCTAATGATTGTGCATTTCTGTGTAGTATTGATGCTCAAAATACTCTTTTTAATTTCTTTGAAATTTGGCATGGCGATTCTGGAATGTTATTATTGGTAATTGTTATCGCCAAAACGACTCGGGAGGGCTTCCACGCCGATTTCCAAAGCGAAATGTCAAAGAAATCTTTTGAGTATTTTCGACCATCGATATTGCCTGATTAAGCTGATCAAAATTTCTGCGCATTTTGTCTACAGTGGAAAAATTTTCGATAAGGGCTCTGAAGGTTTTCGAAGAACACATCTGTGGTCCCCACATTATCTTCTTCTCGTGTTGGCAAAATCTGGGCACCAATCCACGTCTGTATTGATTTTGTCGACTTTCTTATTGGTCGCATTTTTGCCATCATTTGTGAGAAATTTTCACGCCTTCTTCTGGATCTTAGACGGATTTGGTGACGCCTGATCGCGATGGATCATCAGTCTTTTGGTCACGCAAACAAATTGAGCCCTCATGGCCTTGCCATCTTCAGCTTGAAGCATCGAATGATTTAGCTTCACTTCTCTGTCACAAACCGAAAAGATAGTTATTGCTGTCCACCTCGCTCGCCAGGGCCCTGAGGGCTGCACCCCTTGGCCCACATTTTCGGCCCGTTTCGCCCAACCCTAGCTGCATTT
Source organism: Rossiulus vilnensis (assembly GCA_034700785.1). NCBI lineage: Eukaryota > Metazoa > Arthropoda > Diplopoda > Julida > Julidae > Rossiulus > Rossiulus vilnensis. The sequence continues at coordinate 4,912 of JAQIXS010006328.1, read as the reverse complement.
GGCCACTTCTGCTTATTATTCGCAATGGGCGCCAACTTACCGATACAACACACGTCAAATTGGGACAATTTATGATAGTACGTGTTTTCTACTCGATTTCATCTTTTTCCCCCAGCCCAAGAAACCGCTGAGGTTAACTGGTCAAACTGACCTTATAATTTTCAGCTAACGCACTGCGCAATAACGAGCCGAGGAAGCACGCTTTCAGCATAGAGCTAGCTCGGTGTTTGGCTAAATGAACACTTCATAAATTACTAATTTGAAATGTTCTTAACGAATAGCTTAGTGGGCGATCCCTCGGGAACCTGAAGAAATTCGGTTTTTTCTTGACAAAACGGCACATATGAGAGCTTCCACGTTTTATTTTACGCAGCACTTGGGCACGCCCCCCCCCCTCCTTACCCTCCCTAGATATTAAATAGATAAATGAAATGTTCTTGCTTAAATTGCCTTATTTTACTATTATTTCTAATATAGTTTTTCAAACTTTTCGCCTACGACGTTTCTTTTAATAATGGCAAATAATTATAAAGTGTTTAGGCTAAATTCCCGGATTTGAAACCCAAATGTGCACGATTTTCGCCTTCGGTAATCCTTTTAATTGGTGAATTTTTCTCAGAACTTTTTGTATTAAATTGCAGGGAAAAATCTCGTATTTGTAACTCAATGTTTCAAAATTTTCGCCTACGGCGTCCATAAAAAAATCGGAAAAATGAAGTTGGTGCCAAAACTTTGTAGCACAGATTGTTGCACATTGGGCATTATATCTTTAAGGTCATTAGGTGCGTTCTGGAAGCCTTAATCTGAAATTTAGTCAAACCGTTAACCACCTGATGCCTAATTGGCCTTATGACTAATGTCGATTGACACCCTCGTGCATCTTGCTTCGTTCTCAGCAATGCTATCGATTTACATCGGTGCTGGAAGCAAAAAGCTGTCCAACAAGAAGACTTCCCTGATGGATTCCCCGGTACAAAGCGGGTGCAGTATTGAGCTAATAATCCCCGTGCAAGTGGCCCTTTCCCCGCAGAAGGCGCTGACTGCCTAGCCGATTCTTTGGAATCGAGCTTGGCAACTTATTACCTTCAAGAAAGACTTTTTCAAATGACTCAATCAGAAAGCGTCAAGGTGGTTGACAAAGGAAGCGATTGAACGCATCCGCCATTCTGCCAGCAATGGAAATGCTTTTTAAGATGTCACCTAGAGGTCCAAGAGTGTCAGGGGCAGAGGGGGATCCAGGGTGGCGATAATGGCGCAGGTAGGGGATGGCACACAAATAAGACGTGTCAAAGAGGGTGGCGCATGAGGAAGACAACCATGCTTAGGCCCGAAGTGAGACAGATTAGGGGATGGGACACCGCTCATGAACGCCGATGAGACAAAGAAGATTGACGATTGGAGGTGAGAAAAAAAGGTGGACGGAGATCCCTTTTTTCCACCAACTTCTGCAAGAGATGACACATTGTGCTCGCTCTGTAACGCCTCGCCTCAATGGGTTGACATCTTTGTCAATTTGCTGGCACTGGATGCAGGTGTCCGGCCGAAAAACGGTCAAAAAAAGGGGAGGCAGGATTAGAGTTAACATCTCCCCCCCCCTCCAATCGCTTTCCACGTGACTGGACCTCAGGTATGGACCCATGCCCTTCGGTCATTTTCGGCGTATTTACACTAGGCTCTGCCCTCCACCTTCTTCTGGTGAACTTGTCAAAACCGAGGTGCCAAAAAAATTGCTCCGTTGTCCAAACACCAGCTTCTGAAAACGGACTGCCGTCCATTTTTAGCCCCCATGATAAATTCCTAAGAAAAACCAAAAAACGCATTCTGCTTGCAATTTTTAAAAGCTGCATGAACTTTGAAATTTATGATGGAATGATACTTCGATGTTTGCACAAATGTATTTTTTTTTGTGTGTGTGAGTGGACAATCGACACTGGTTTGGTGAAGGGAAAAAGATAATTTTTTGTCATTTGAGAAATAAGGCCAGCGACTGCAATGCTTGTTTAAAACTACGCAATAGAATATTATTATTAAATTAAATTTATACTTTATACTTTAATTTTTAATGTGATTTGGAACGCATCCTATATACTTGTAGTTTACGTAGGTTTCTGTGTAAAATCATGTTTAGTTATGCATCATTTCGCATTACAGCCAAATTTCCAGAAACCTATCTAGGCCGTTAAGTGAGGCATGATTGTATAAGGTAACTGATATCGCACAAGTACATGTATTTTTCGCTAATTAAATAATTATTTATTTTAGCCAACCTTCTCCTGCCCCCATAGATTCTCCGATATTTGTATAAGAAGGTTCCTAAAATTGTGAATGTTGCCTATTAATAGAAATTGCCGGTAATGAAATAAATCGTGCACGACCTCCAGGGACAATCCCGCACTATGGCTTCTGGTCAAGGGAGGATTATGATGTGTGCACTAAGCTTAGCAGATCAAGGTTCCTACCATCCCCTATCGCTGTCTTCTAACCGCTATCCTGCGTATGGCTTTATGATACAATACATGTAGTTTATCCCCTGAGATTCTCAGAGTTGTTTGCGTGATGAATTACGCCGTTGTCCGGCATGTCGGGTGGTATTCATCACTAAATTCATCATTCAAAGAACATTGATTAAAAACCGTTTACCTAAAGTTTGTTTCACCCTCGAAATAGGTATCCTCTTGGATACTCCTAATGTCACGAATCCATATATCGACGCCCTCTAACTTGTTACAAAAATGAAGCAACGCTGGCAATATCTTCCAGAAATGCCACGTGATATATGGGGCAGTGAAATCATTATGCCTAAATACATCAGGCGTAAACCACACCTAGACTGGGTGGTCATTAACAACAGTGCCGAATTGAACTTCTGGCAGCTGGAGGTGGTTATAATGGCATGAACCAAAATGCTAGTCTGGCTTTGGTACCCTCACTATCTGTGCACCATGTAGGAATATGTAGGTTTCACTATCGCTGGTAATTGTTTTGGAACACGGTACCATTACAGAGGAATTTGTGGTTTCCTACAAATTCCTCTGTAGGTTCTCACATTATATTAGTAAGGCTCATAAATTTAAAATTTTGGAATGAACCGTATTTAAGTTTCTTATTTAAAACACTGCAATAGGTTGAGTTAAAAATAAAAGTTTCAATTCATAAAAGTACATACCAGCATTTAATGACAACCTACAGATCATCAAATCATTTACAATTACGATTACAATGTATACTTAACAGTTTTAAATAGTGTCAGTTTCTGTGAAGTCATTCCATTGTCGAAACAGTCCATAAAATAGGAGTAAAAGTAGTAGTTAATGTTATGTTATCAAATCAATTTCCTGTCAATAAAACCAATATTCGTTAACAGATAATCTAGCGTTTTCCAAACTTGTTGAAACCTGGTTTGTTAGACACCCGCAACTGTCTGATAAGGGTAAAATGCCGAACAACTGTGGAAAATAAACTGACCTGTAGCAGCTTCAATTTTCCCGATGAATTTGCACATTTATTTGTGTTTTGCGCAGGTAGGCCTATTGTCCCCGAAACGGTCGCTATCTCTGCATGATCTTCAAAAGGAGTATTTTAAAGTCTCTTGGCTGCCCAAATCCAAAAGCGCTAATGTCGGTGAGTTTTCAGGTTGGACGCTTCCGACTCCCTGTTGCACATTTACACAATGAAGAGGGTCTTTTAGCTGATATTATCAGCATCCGAGATGCGCCCCACAAGATCTGCTTCAGTGTAAACTAAACGCCTCGCGTATCAGCAACCGTCTGTGAGGGGCAGTGGAAATCGCGATAACAAACATATTATGTTGACATTTTCATGATAGCATTTGTGTTGGATCCATTGCCAGCAAGATAGATAAGGCTTGGCTCGCCCTATGTGGGCCAGAACTCCTTCTGTGGGGGGTTGATCCTGAGGGCAAAGAGAAGGACAAAGGGGGAATCAATGAAGAGGACGGGATCTGGCTTTCCAGAGGCTGGCCAGAAGTGATTTTCTTTTTTCCATGTGGAAAGCAATTAAGGTGAGAACTCATCTTGGACTAATCAGAGAACAGAGCGCCTGAATGACAGGCCCTTATTCCACGAGCTTTATGGACTTATGGAGGTATGGAAGTGATACGAGGGGCCAACGTCTTCTGAAGTCAGGTGTACATGTTGGTTGAAGTCTTTGAAGTCCTGCTGAAGGCTGAAGGCCAGTGAAATCCCATTGAAGTCATGGAATTGAATGTTTGCCTGAAGTCCCACTGATAATGCCAATGAAGTCATCGAAGTTCCATTGAAATCTATGAAGTCTCATTGAAATCATTGAAGTTTCATTGAAATCATTGAAGTCCCACTAAAGTCTTTGAAGTCAGGTATACACGATTTTTAAGAGATGTTGGTTAGTAATAGAAATTTCCTTGTAAAATGTATTGAATTTTCTACAGGGAAACAGCTACCCTGTAAATTATGTACAAATCAGAATTACATGTATAAGCATTATAGTAATTTAAGTTTCAGGTATAGAATCAGGTTTCACATAGTACACCAATGTACTTCATAATGTAGCCTACAAGTTGTATTTCATCATTGGTGGAACACCATTCTACAAGTCCACATGTTACAAGGCCATACACGCATGTATTTGTCTATACTGTAGGTTTGTAGAATAAGACGCAGACCTAATTTAGGCCTACAATGTGCCTAAATTGATTTTGCAGGTGGTACTTGACACCTAGAGGTGGTAAGCATTAAGACTTTAAATTTTCCACAAAGTATTTTTCTATTCAATTCAACTTAGTACAATAGTACCCACTGTCAGAAAAGATATGCCAAGGAGTAATCCATGCACCCATGTCATTTTGCTTTTCACTCAGCAGTTAGGCCTAACACCGCAATTTGGTCACCATCATCATTGTCAAACTGAGTTTCTG